>JPJW01001508.1:0-13516 GCA_000750755.1 Pseudogymnoascus sp. VKM F-4513 (FW-928)
TGCCGGGAATATTTCGGTAATGGAGGGGGCAGACAGAGAGGATGTACGATGCCGGCACGGCCAATGCACTCACAATTTCATTTTGTTTTCTGTACAGTTAAACTGGGCGGCTTGCTCCAATGCAATTTTGTTACTTGCACCCGCACATCTGCTTTTGCATTTCCCAGTGGCCTGTTGTTTGTGGTTTTCATTTTCTCTTACGTCAAACTCGCCGCGCGTCTCTAGCGGCTGAGCTAGATGCCAGTCGCTCCTTCCCCTTTTTCTTATATCAACCATCACCACTGCAACACCACCACACTCTATTCGTTTCCCTTCCCAACCTCCTCCACCCGCTCCTTCCTTCATTGTCCACGCCGCAATCATCCTCCCGCCAATGGGTGGCTCGGCCACTCGCCGGACACCGGCCGCCCCTTCCCCTTTTCATATATCGACGCCGCAACATCACACCACTCGCCGCCGCCGCTCCCAAACTATCACCACCCGCTCCTTCCTCACCAACAACCACAACACAACTCTCGTCCCTCCCGTCTCTCCTCCCAGCCGCCCCCCCTCGGCAAATTCCCAAAAAAATCCCAGAGAATGAGTGTCAAAGGGGCCAGAAATTGCTATTATTCCCAACCCTCACCACGCTCTCCACAATACCCCTATTTTCCCCTAAGCGGGTCCATCTCAAAGCCGCGAAGCCGCCGCATCTCCATCTCCGCCAAATTTTTCCAAAAAAAAGACGGGCTGACCCCTGGCCGAGCGGGTTCCCGCTCAGGCTCATTGCAAGCTGTGGAGATCAACCGGGGGTGAAGTCAGGCTCGACGGGAAGGCAGGCACGTGCAACTGCGCCATTGTGGCACCTCTCGGACAGACCAAACCGCCCAAATGTTGGGAGGAATAAAGAAAGACTTGGTTATATAGGGAGGTTTTGGCTGGGTTTGTGCACTAAGGAGTTTGGTTGATACTAGTGGTTTTGGCAGCGCCGTGAGGTTATTTTGACCTGGGAGGCCGGCGGGACGGCGTGTGAGGCTGGGATTGAGGGGGGAGGGTGAGAGGGTGTGAGTGCGTGTGTCTATGTGATTTTTATGTATTTGGTAATATGTTATAGGTCAGAATCTTAATATGTGAATTACTGGGCATATTAAAAGCGTCAGAGACATTGGGCATAACAACAGGCATTCGCAGGAACTCTAATCGAATCAAAGGCACCTGGCCACTGAGGGCTACAGCGAGTACGCCAGCTGCTTGTGGACAGGGATACAGATATAGATATAACTTCTATGAATTTGAACTACTAGTATAGAATCTCAGCTGTAGGTGATGCTCGAATAGGCATTTGGGTGGCATGAGTACGTAGCATTACGAGCACTAAATAAAAAAGAAGCAACTACAAACAACTACATGCACTTCAAAGACGTTTGAACGGGCATTTGGGCGACATGAGTACGCAGCATTGAGTTGAAAGTCAAGAAGAAACAACTACACACACTGCAAAGACAAGACCCTTTAAAACCCTTGTACAATACGATATCTTTTGATTCGCTATATGGCCAAATATTTCAACACAAAACGCTTTACACCTTATCAATCCTCTGCACCACAACCGCCGTCGCCGCACCACCTCCATTGCAGATAGCAGCAACTCCATACTCTCCCACCTTCAACTGATGCAACAGCGTAACAATGATCCTCGACCCCGAGCTCCCCAGCGCATGACCCAACGAAATCGCCCCCCCCAGCTCATTGACCCTCTTCCCCTCCAACCCCAAAATCTTCTCATTCGCCTTAATCACCGCCGCGAACGCCTCATTGAACTCCCACACCGCGACCTGGTCCTGCGTGATTCCCGCGCGCTCAAGCGCAATCGGAACCGCCTTCGCCGGCGCGACGGGGAAGTCAACAGGATCCATCGCCGCGTCAGCTGTGCCGCAGATGCGCGCGAGCACGCGCGATCCGGAGCCGTACTCGCGCGCGATGTCGGCGTTGCCGAGGACGAGGGCCGAGGCGCCGTCGTTGAAGGTCGATGCGTTGGCGGCGGTTACGGTGCCGGTGCCGTCGCGGATGAAGGCGGGCTTGAGGGTGGAGATCTTCTCGGGCTTGATGTCAAGGTAGCCCTCGTCGGTGTCGATGATGATGTCGCCCTTGCGGCCGGTGACGGTCACGGGGGCGATCTCCTCCTTGAAGGCTTGGTTCTTCCAGGCGTCTTGGGCGCGCTTGTAGGATTGCACGGCGTACTCGTCTTGTTGCTCGCGGGTGATGTTGTATTTCTTAGCGGTGGTCTCGGCGCAGACACCCATGTGGAACTGGTTGTAGACGTCCCAGAGGCCGTCCTCGATCAGGCCGTCCTTGATCTGCTGGTTGCCGAAGGCGGGCTGCGAGCTGGCGCGGGGGAGGTAGGAGGGCACGCGCGACATGTTCTCCATGCCGCCGGCGATCTGGGCCTCGGCGAGACCGAGCTGGATGTTTTGGGCGGCGAAGACGACGGCCTTCATGCCGGAGGCGCAGACCTTGTTGATGGTGATTGCTTCGACGGAGGTGGGGAGGCCGGCGAAGATGGCGGCTTGACGGGCGGGGGCTTGGCCGACGCCGCCTTGGAGGACGTTGCCCATGTAGACATCGGTGATTTTAGAGACGGGGACTTTGGACTTCTCGAGCGCGGACTTGATCGCTACAGCTCCGAGCTTAGGTGCTGGGACTGTGAGGAAAGAGCCATTGAACTGGTGATGTTAGCATGTGAAAGGCAAGGGAAGGAAGGTTGGTGAAGTTGACGAGAGGAAGGATATATAGGCCTACCTTTGCTGTCGGTGTCCTTGAAGCACTAATAATGTATGCATCCTTAATCTCCTGTCTTGCGGCTCCGCTGGTGCTGAAGTGCCTAGACACCTGGGCAACGCGCTGGGTTGAGGACGACATGGCTAAGCGTAATGACATGACGAGAGATGTGAGAAGTCTTCTTCCCGGTAATATATATTTCAAGGGATGAGGGGGTTTGAGGGGTAAGAAAGAGAGAAAGAGGGGTAGAGATTCAAATTTCCCGTGAATTGAATCTGATCACCAACTTCTCCAATTCCTTTCATAGTTGGTGGCGGCACCACCGCTACACATGTCGAGGACGGATTACGTCGGGCTAACGACCCTCGGCAATCGGGTCAGGACGTATCGGTACAAAGAATTTCTGCCGTGAGCTGCAAATATGGGTGTTTCATAAGTACAGGTACAAAGTGGCCTGAGGAGCGGGGCGGGGCGGAATAAGCTCGCCCCAACTCCCCCAACTCGACTCCAAGTCGACTCCAAGTCCCTAATCGTCCCTATCACCACGTGACTAGAGGCCCTCTTCCAAACAAACATGACAAACACGACAAACACAACAAGCACGTGACTTGAGTCTTGGCTTGGGTTGTTGATTTAAGGACTTGGCAGCTTACTAAGCAAGAGTTGACATGTATGGCACCTGGGTACTTGGGAAATATAATGATCCCTTCTTTAATCCTCTCTCCACGCCTAATTCGAACGTGTAACAGCCATAGTCACGGTTTATTTCTTTTTTTCTCCTTTTCCCCTATAGCAAAATAAAATTATTATTATTAATCTATTCATAAATGCATTGTCTCTTCTTCCTGTCAGATGCAAATTAAAAAAGTCGATGTAATAGTCAGTACATCCCGTGTTTTTTATTGGGAGGTACAAGTTCTGAAGTATTTGAATGGCGTTCCCGCCAAACCTCTTTTCATCTACTGTGGTTACTCACCTGACGAAGCCTCAGTCAGTCAGTCCTCCGTACAGTAGTCAAGTGTCGCCTCCGTACACAATCACTTTACTCATCCATTTGAACCCCCCCCAGCACTCCCGTGCATTTGCCATCAACCCCACCACAAACAGAACCTCCGAACTCCCCCCCAGCGCTTACTTCTCTTTGAAAAACAACAACACAACAATTATTCTGCTGTCAGCGATAATTGTAATCGAAGCACAGAAATGTCTACAGCTGCCCGCCGCCGTTTAATGCGCGACTTCAAGGTAAGCAGGAGCCCCTCGATAAGCCTCGTCGTGTGAGCACGGACTAACTCGCCTCCCCCGCCCCCCAGCGTATGCAAACAGACCCCCCAGCTGGAGTATCTGCGTCGCCTGTCGCCGACAATGTTATGCAATGGTATGTGCCCTCTCGAGGGAGCCGGTGGGATAGAGGGAACGGGGCACTGATACGCAGTATAGGAACGCCGTCATTATAGGCCCGGCCGACACCCCGTTCGAGGACGGCACCTTCAGGCTCGTCATGCAGTTCGAAGAGCAGTACCCCAACAAACCCCCGCTGGTCAAGTTCATCAGCCAGATGTTCCATCCGAACGTGTATGCGACGGGGGAGTTGTGCCTCGACATCCTACAGAACAGGTGGAGTCCTACATACGACGTTGCTGCTGTGCTTACCAGCATTCAAAGGTAGGTAGCCCCCCCTCCTTGCGTTACAAAGGAGGCAGCATGCTTACACAACGGCAGTCTACTCAACGACCCGAATACCGGCTCGCCCGCAAACGTCGAGGCGTCGAACCTCTACAAAGACAACCGGAGGGAATACACCAAGCGCGTGCGCGAGACTGTTGAGAAGAGCTGGGAGGATTAACGATCGACAAACAAACGGGTGTATGAATGGAATGGCATTCGGCGGTGGCGTACACGGAAAGCTGCATTTCGAGACATGATTCTCCGGTTATGGCGCACGTTTGGGAACAAAGACATACCTTTTGCGAGCGGTGTTCCTTTTCTAGAGTTATTTCACAATAACATTGGTCTGAATGTTTAGTTTGGTGGGGGTTTGTGGCGATAGTGCGTGCTTATTTGATGATATTGCTGTGTCCTTCCTTTTGCTGGTGTCTCTGGGAGCGTTGAATTCATTCAGAATGTGATTTGGACTTGGTTCAGTGAATATATAATATATATACCGGTGGAATCAGTTCGGAACTTCGGTGGAGGGGTTTGTCGCCATAGACTAAAAAAGTGTCTCGTGCCTTTCGCCAGGGGTAAAGGAGAAAACTGTTCAATACCAGTCAGTACAAAGGGCCCGTCATATGGACGGTCTGCATCTTACCATTGCCTCTGTATTATGTGCAATATCAATTCTTAGCGATCGTTTCAGACCGAAGACCTATAATGCGACTTGATATCTGGTGGGAACCTCTCTGCTTGAAACCTCGCGTTGGTCTCCAAAAGCAATTTACACGCCTCAGAGAGTCCAACCAGCCCCTACAGACGTCGAGATTCTTCTGGATGTTTTGCTGTGATCTTGTTTTAAGACAGATTTACACTCTTCTATCCGTTTGCCAACACCCACAATATACCGCCAAGACACCTGCCCCATTCGGAAAGAGTGACACGACCACGAATTCCGACCAACGGCCCATCCCCCTCCCTATACCCCAAACAATCGCGTCTCGCATTAAATTATTGACCATTGCTACAGCATTTCTGCATATCAGTTACACTGCTCCAATTCCCTCGCGAAGCACGACATCCAGAAACTTGCCATACATGGGAGGTCTAGCCTGCATGGCTGCATGAAGAAGGCCACTCTCGCTTCCCCGATAGCTCCGCCCGCAGGGTCCATGGGGCAATAGACGCGAGGAACAGGAACATTTGTCGCGACGGCTGGCTACAAGTCAACATCACCCACCTCCTTATCGTCATAGCCGCCCCAACGACAACCGCGCAACGTGGCTCCCAGGGCGACCTTGTACATATGAGCCGTTTGCGTAGCATCTAGCAGTCATGGCGTAAGTGATGTTTTTCTTGGGGAGGGGGGATTCCGCGCGCGGGCGCCGGCGGGCGGCGGTGACTGACGGGTGTGAACAGGTCAACGAATAGTATCAAGGTCGTTCTGCGGTTTCGGCCGCAGAACAGGAGGGAGATTGAGTCGGGGGGTGAGCCCATCGTGACTTTCGACTCTGATGATACGTGTAAACTGGATGTAAGTTTGTCTCCTTCTCCAAAATTGTGCGGTGTGGGATGTCGGCGGTGTTGATATGGCGGAATAGTCGCAAGAGGCCACTGGCTCCTTCACCTTCGACCGCGTTTTTGGTATGGACTCGAAGCAGTCTGATATCTTCGACTTCTCTATCAAGCCTACGGTAGACGATATTCTTAACGGTTACAATGGAACGGTCTTTGCTTATGGCCAGACCGGCGCGGGAAAGTCATACACGATGATGGGAACCGACATGGAAGATGAAATGGGACGAGGTGTTATTCCACGTATTGTCGAACAGATCTTCGCGAGTATTGTCGCCAGCCCAAGCAATATCGAATATACAGTACGGGTGAGCTATATGGAAATCTATATGGAGAGGATCCGAGATTTGCTGGTCCCGCAGAACGATAATCTGCCTATCCACGAGGAGAAGAACAGGGGAGTTTACGTCAAGGGATTACTGGAGATCTACGTCTCCAGTGTACAAGAGGTCTACGAGGTCATGAGAAAAGGTGGTAATTCCCGAGCAGTCGCAGCGACAAACATGAACCAGGAATCCTCACGATCACATTCCATATTTGTCATTACAATTACGCAGAAGAACGTCGAGACCGGCTCCGCGAAGAGCGGTCAGCTCTTCTTGGTCGATTTGGCTGGTAGTGAAAAGGTCGGCAAGACTGGCGCCAGCGGTCAGACGCTAGAAGAAGCCAAGAAGATTAACAAGAGTTTGAGTGCCCTTGGCATGGTCATCAACTCTTTGACAGACGGCAAATCGTCGCATATTCCATACCGTGACTCGAAGCTCACGAGAATTCTTCAAGAATCATTGGGAGGTAACAGTAGGACGACCCTGATCATCAATGCCTCACCCAGCAGTTACAATGACGCCGAAACCCTTAGCACGATGCGATTCGGAATGCGAGCCAAAGCCATCAAGAACAAGGCCAAGATCAATGCAGAGCTCAGTCCCGCGGAACTCAAGATGCTCCTCAAGAAAGCTCAAGCTCAAGTCACGACATTCGAAAGCTACGTCCAGAACCTGGAGGGAGAAGTCCAGCAATGGCGAAGTGGTGAAAGCGTGCCGAAGGAGAAGTGGGCTCCGGCCATAACCGCCGGGCCCGTCCAAGGCGCAAAGGTAGATGCCCGGGCCCCTCCTCGGCCGTCGACACCCTCGCGGCTACAGCCAGAAAGCCGATCGGATAGCCGCGCAGAAACTCCCGCCACAGACCGTTCCAGTACCCCCTCTATCCCCATCGAGAAGGATGAAAGGGATGAATTCTTACGGCGCGAGAATGAGCTACAAGACCAGCTCGCCGAGAAGGAGTCGCAAATAGCCGCTGCTGAGAAGAGTCTCAAGGATGCCAAAGAGGAGCTCTCGTACATCAAAGAGCACTCTGGAAAGACCGGTAGAGAAAATGAGAAGCTGACTGGTGAGGTGAATGACTTCAGGATGCAGTTAGAACGATTAAATTTCGAGAACAAGGAGGCTCAGATCACCATGGACAGCTTCAAGGAAGCCAACCTAGAGCTCACGGCCGAACTAGACGAAGTTAAGCAACAACTATTAGATGTTAAGATCAGTGCTCGCGAGACAAGCGCCGTTATCGACGAGAAGGAGAAGAAGAAGGCCGAGAAGATGGCCACGATGATGGCCGGCTTCGACCTCGGCGGCGAAGTCTTCAGCGACAATGAGAGGACGATCCAGAAAGCTATCGAGCAAATCGATGCTCTTCACGAGCAGAGCTCGCTCGGTGAGGCCATTCCACCCGATGCTCTTACGGAAATCAAAACCAGACTTGTTGAGACACAGGGCATCGTGCGCCAAGCTGAACTTTCAATGTATGCTGCGCCCACTAACGAGACTGGCTCAAGGAGGCGCGAAGAGTTGGAGGCACGCCTTGAGGCCATGGAGAGAGACTACGAAGAACTTCTAGAACGTAATTTGACCGAAGCCGATTCGGAAGAAATCAAGGGTAGACTCGAAAAGGCTTACGCCGACAAGAAGGACATGCAGCAGGATATGGTAGACGGCATCAAGCAGGACATCGCAGAGAAGACGGCGGAAAACACGAGGCTAAAGGCGTTGGCTGAAGACTTGCAACAGAAACTCAAATCTGGGGCGGCAACCAATGGCGCACCGGCGACCCCTGGCACGCCTAATGGCAAGAGTGTACAGCAGCAGATCGCCGAATTCGACGTCATGAAGAAGAGCCTCATGCGCGACCTCCAGAACCGATGCGAGCGCGTCGTCGAGCTTGAGATCTCCCTCGACGAGACCCGCGAGCAGTACAACAACGTGCTGCGCTCCTCGAACAACCGGGCACAGCAGAAGAAGATGGCGTTCCTCGAGCGCAACCTCGAGCAACTCACGCACGTGCAGCGCCAACTCGTCGAGCAGAACAGCAGTCTGAAGAAAGAAGTCGCCATCGCGGAGCGCAAGCTCATCGCGCGCAACGAGCGCATCCAGAGCCTAGAGAGCCTGCTGCAGGACTCGCAGGAAAAGCTGACGGCGGCGAACCACCGGTATACACTCCTTTTTGTGCAGCGGCGACGGACGTCCCGGCTAATTGACCCGCGTAGATTCGAAGCACAGCTCACGGCCGTCAAGGAGCGGCTCGAAGCGGCGAAGACCGGGAGCACGCGCGGCTTGGGCGGCGCTGCCGCGGCGCAAGGCGGATTTAGCTTCGCCGGAGCGGGCGGCCGCGTCGCGAAGCCGTTGAGGGGTGGGGGAGGGGAGACGACCATCCCGGCGGTGCAGGGTTTGCAGAATGAGGGCGCTGGAGGGGGGAATAAACGCACGTCATGGTTCTTCTCGGGGCAGAAGTAGGGGGAGAGTGGGGGATGATGAAGCTGGTAAATAGCATGCATAGATGAGATGACCTGATGTATACCCACGCGTTTTTATTGTTTTCGATGGAAGAGACGGATTTTGGGAAGGGAGGTTAGAGCGGTGGGTGGTGTTGGGTATTGGATAGGACGGGGGGGGTATACTTACCTTGCAGGCGCAGATATACTTGTCATACAGACTCTCCTCACGCGATAGCGGTACCTGATAATGAAGAACTGAAGATTGAAGAATAAGCCTTTTAAACATCCCGCAGTAGCTAGTTTGATGCGCAGATGGTCTGGGCCTTGGGGGTAAGTGGAGGGGTGGAAAACGTGGTTGTGTCGATTGGACAATCACATGTGAGGAGTGATGTCATAATTTGTTTTGAAGGAAACCAACCTGGGTATGGGACCCTTAACGGATTGGAAAAGACCGAAAATAGAAAAACCCTAGAAATATAGAACGCCTCCCAGGAACAGGAAACTCTCTTTTTAATTTTGTTGATACTGCTTCGTTCAATTTGCCAGGCTAGCCATTCGTTTTTTGTTTGTCAAATAGTACGCACGCAGCCTTTGTGCCATTTAACGTCGAGATGGAGCATCCAGGTAAGCTTCCCAGCTTCTCACACCATATCACAGCACCAGTACCTCCAGCGCACAAGCTGTGTGAGCTCCAGCATTGCACCTGCTAAACCCATTACCTTCTTCTCCATCTACATCTACATCTACATTCGCAACCTCTCTTCTTCCAAGCCGCTCTCACATATGCGCAACCTCCCCAGCTAACGCCCCGCACAGTCAAAGAAACCCCTCAGGTGATCCGCACCCTCTGCTCCGGCACGCCCGCGCAGCAGCTCGCGGCCCTCGATGCGAACTTCACGAACGATGCCTCCTTCCGCCACACCATCTGCCGCGTGCCGAGCTTTGGGGATGTGAATGTGCCGCTGTTGGGCGCGGTGAACTCGCGTTGGGTGATTGGATGTATTTACCGCTGGTACAAGGTGATAAGCCCGAAGGTTGAGGTGGATATTGAGAGTGTTGGTATGTCATCCTTCTCATAGTTCTATAGCTGCCATTTATGGCGTATGGGGGAAGAGAGGGGACAAGCGGAGGGGCAGTGGATTGGATGTGGATGTATCAGATGCTAACAGACTACAGTTCTCGACCAGAAGACCCAGCGCCTCTACATCTCAATGGCGCAGACCTTCTCCCTCTTCATTATTCCCTTCTACTCCGCCAAGGTCCCGCTGATCACCGTCCTGCGTCTTGTCAAGGAGGAGGATGAGCGCTTCTACATCAGCGCCCAGGAGGACTACTACGAGCCGGAGGACTTTGTCAAGTTCTTCCTGCCTGGCTTTCACTGGCTGTTGCAGATCTTTCAATGGATCACTGTGGCGGTCTGCGTGCTCTGCGCGTTGCTGATTGCGCCGCCGCTGAAGGTTGCGCAGAAGGTTGTGGGGTTTAAGATGGATTGAGGGAGTTGGGGAAGGAAGAGAGCGGGGAGCAATGGCGTTTTAATGGGTTATGGGCGTGTTGACGCGACGGAAGGGAGGCAAAATTTAAGTAGATAGGGGGGATATTGGATGATATATATGCTTTATTAAAGAGCCAAATAAGAACATTTTATATACTAGCCTCCTTAAAAAAAATATATACTAATAGTCTTGAGAATTTATTCAATTTATTCAATATTCTTTATTTTTAGTCTGTCAAACCACCGGAAACTTCGGAAATTGGAGGAGGCACGTGACGTGACGGATATAAGAATCAGGTTCGTATCATATCGCCACTTGAATCAATAGTCGGATTAAAAATAGAATCCTGAAAAACATAATTCTCATTATTTTCTCGCTGGATGATAGTGGCCTTACAGGATAATCGAGAGCGTAAAGCATAATTATAACACGTAAATCACCATTAAGGGGAATGTTCGAGTTGTGTTTTAAAGGGACCGAAATGATACGTTGTTGATTGGTTCCGAAATCCCGAAACTGTTGGAAGGAAGGAACGTCCAGGCGCCAGCCAGGGTGCTGCGCCGCAGTCCCGCTTACCACACAAGTCGTCGTCACTTTGTCCCCACCGCCGGCGACCTCTATCGCCATCCTTCCTTCCTCTTCACACATTCGTTCTTTCTTTTCCTTATCTCAGCTTCAACTTCAACAGTAACCCTTCAACATCAAACGACATTTACAAACGCGTCTATTGCGACTGACGTCGCCATGGCAATCATGAACTCCCTCACGGGTCACATCGTCCGCAGAGGTGTGGAAGTCATTGACATCCACCAGGCGGCTCATCAATCGTCTGGCGGCCACCGCAAGCATGGCGATGAGAGCCTTCTCACTCCCGTCGCCATCGCCACCTTGGCCTTCACCTCCATCCTTTTCTTCATCACCATGGTTATGGTGAGTCCCTTCGCTACCCCGCAAACCGACGCAACTAACATCTCTAGACTTCATACACCTACGGTCACCTCATCCCCGTTCTGGCCATGGTCGAGACCCCCACCGCTCTCCTGATCGAGTCGACCACCACCGAAGAGAAGGAGGATAGTTTGGACAAGGAGCCTCTACTCGAACAATGCGAGGTCACCCTCGTCCAGCAGAACCCCATCACATCCAGCATCCGCACCACACTCCAACACCTCCGCGAGACCGGCGGCTTACTCGGCCGCTACCGCGGCTTCAGCATGATGGCCGTGTACCTCTTCCTCTGCAGCCAATTCAGCATCGTCTTCTCCTTCCTCCCCTTCGGCCTCGGAGACGTCCTCACCCTGATCGTCCTCTCCACCATCCGCATGGGATGGACCCACGCCGTTGTCTCGGCCCCATCACCCCTCCCTTGGTTCCGCCGCCTCCCATCGATCAAGACCTTTAAGGCCATCGCGCCCATCCAGACCCTGGCTGCCGTGTCCGAGGAGCTCGCTGTCGCCATCCCATTCCTCTTCGCCGGCGCCCTCGGTCTCTTCGAGAGCATGGATCGCCAGGCCAACGGCGAGACCATCATCGATCCCGAGGCGTGCCTGATTAAGATCTTCGCCGTGGCCGCTGTCTTCTTCGCCTGGATCATCCTCGTCGTCGTGCCAATTGACACCGTCATGGCCCGCATCCATGCCAGCCTGATCCCCGAGAAGGAGGAGACCATTGTGTCGGTGCACCGCGAGGCGCTGTCGATCAAGGAGGCCTGGAAGAGCGTGGACTGGAACGCCCGCGTGCGCGTCTACAAGGCGTACCTTAAGGGGTTCGCTATCCAGATGAGCATCATGATTCTGTTCTCCGCAGTTGTGTACCTTCAGCTCGTTATGTTCTTGGGACCAAAGTTCCCCGAGGTCATTACGCAGTACATGCTCATGGTTTAAGTTAAAAAAACTTATATCGGAGACGGAAAGAATTGATGCGCCTGTCAAGGCACTACTACTAGACTGACTACGACTCATACGCTGAGCGATTTCGTTTTGTGGGTTAGTTTGGGAAAGATTGTGTGTGAGATTGCAGGTCTGTGGTCTTATTTTTTTTTTGCAGTTTTCAGGAATGGAACAACGCCAGGTCGTCGTTAGTAGGTGAATACGAAGGAGGAGAGATCATTCATAGTTTTCATTTACTTGTGTACTTCTAAAACAACGCTCATCTTATAGCCTTTGCAATGCCAGCAGTTTTTCCTCTCTGAACTATGCCGCTCTTGTACACTGTGTTCCCGAGTGATGTCTGCTCGCTGCCTTGTGATGTCCCTCCTTGTACCGAACCTCTGTGCTGAGGAGATCACCACATGAAGCCGGTATGAAATTCTGGAGCGCCCCTTATCGAAAAAAAAGTCGGATGTTGAAGCGTGAATTGAAAACTCATCCACGCTTCCATTTCCAAATCCCTTCCATTCCGTACAAACCCCGGTTCTCCGCCAAACCGCCGCGCGCGTTATTATTCAAATTCCCTATTCGAAAAAGCCCCATTCCTCGGACTGAATAGCAAAGCGAAGATACATGTCCTGGCACGCTACGAGCAGCATATCAGTAGGTCCCACGATACCTCCAAGTGCCCGGCAAGGATCACATAATCCACAAAGATGCAGACAGGGGATATAAGAAGTCGGGGCACTTGGTGCCGGATGCGTGGATGTGGTAGAAGCAGACTGGTGCTATGTTGGGATGGGTCTGGGTGTTGCCGGGGATTGGCTTCATGTAGTCGAGGACGTCTTCGAGGAGTTGTGCGTTTCCGGTGGGTGGTGTGATTCCATTGGGGTGAGAGACTCCGTTGGGTTGTTGCGTGTCTCCGTTGAGATACATGCATCCGTTTGGCTTGTCTCCATTTGCCAGGACTTCTCCATTCATTTGCTTCTCCCCAGTGAGCATCTTCTCGACCTCATCTCTATCCACCTCTTTATAAGGTCCCCAGAGGACACCAAGCTCATAAGCAATAACCTGCGCAACATAGTCACGGAAGATATTTCCCCTTTCAACCCTGGCATAGTGCTCCGCCCACATGGGAATCGAGAGGGGCTCGTCAGTGAGAATCTGGGCCGTCATCAAACGGTCTTGGAAGTCGGAAAGGCCGTGGTTGGCAGCGAACACGATGGCGTTGAAGATTCCGGCTGTGGTGCGGCGGCTGGAGTCGTCGCCGTGGAAGAGGGTGACGGCGTTGACGGTGCCGCGGCAGAGGTACTCGATGTAGACGGGGAAGACTTCGGGGTCGTCTTTGGTGAGGTCGCTGGCTTCTTGGACGGTTTTGGAGAGGGCGGCGTCTTCGGAGAGGG
>JPJW01001512.1:0-44820 GCA_000750755.1 Pseudogymnoascus sp. VKM F-4513 (FW-928)
CCCCCCCCCCCCCGGTGGATCTTAACCTCTACGATATAAGATAATTATTGTGCAAACGCAGCAAGACATAAGAAATATCCCCCCACCAACGCAGCAAACGTCCCGGCAATGATACACCGGCCCTCCCACGTTCCAGTAAGGTAGCCGGTGACGCCCACAACCAGCTCTTCCTTCCTTGCTATCGCCCGGGCCGTGCTCCATTCCGGATCGATATCAAACGGCGGATTGATGCGTGGATCCGAGCTAGCTGCGTCTTCATCCTCATCTGGCTCCGGAATACCCACCAATGGCACCTTGACGCTCATAAATACAGGGCGATGATCGCTAGTTTTGAATAGTGGCAGCGGCTCATACTTCTTCACCTCAATCCTTGCGTTCTGGTCTTTCCGCTCCATCCATTTCGGTGCGTCGAGGTACAGAACTCGGTCTGTCCAGCTAGGCCAACGGTGTTGCGCCCACGCCCATTCTTTCGTATCCTCGTCTGCCGTCAGGTATGGGCCCGAGTCAAACTTATAAGTCGGAGGAAAGGTGACGGGCGCCTCGCTAAGACCCTGGAAAGTCCTTCCAGCCAATCGCTCCCGGGTAAGCTGGTCATGTTTGAACAGGTGGGAATAGTGCCGCGGACTCTCCACGGAGTCGTGCGGTTGCGGAAATGAGACCTTGTGGTCGTCAGGGCCGGGCTTAATATCGCTTGTGCGATAGTTCAGGTCTCCCGCGACAAACAAGTGACTCGTAGGCTTGTATATCCCGTTGGCCGCCTCGCTCTCTCCAAGCAGCGGTGCCTCCTCACTACCCACCCTTGCCTTTGACGCATTACCACCTTCACCGCCATTCGCCGGGGTGAAAACAAGCCGTCTGACGATATTCTTCCAGTCCTCGTTCCTCCGCTCCCAATCCCACTCCATAGCCGCTAAATGCGCCGCAACGAACGTGAGCTCCGTCTCGCCCCCACTCTTCGCATCCGAATATGTGAAGCGAAGCCCAACGCCGCCTTTATTCCCCATCGAGCTGACGCCCAACCCCACCTCTCCCGTCTGTAGATTTTGTATCGCGGCCGCGTCGCGGGAGAACGCCATGATGCCCGTCATCCCGATGTTTCGGATCGCAACACTCGTGAAGATGCGCGCGTTCGCACTGCTATCTGCGACTGGAGAATCGCCGGAGAGCTTGCGCGCTGCAATCTCGACGGCTTCGGATATGCGACTGAAGAACGGGGTGAGGAGCGAGCCGCCGATTAGGCCGTGTGAGAGCGGGCTCATCTCCTGGAGGGAGATGATGAGGAGGTCGGGCACATGGTCGACGGCGTTGAAGAGGGTAGATGACAAGCTGGGCACATCGATGGCGTTATGAGCGCAGTTGTAGGTGAGGACGAACAAGTCCAGCGCTTGTTGCGACATTGTGGGGTAGCTGTTTGGGCGATGACGAAGAGGTGCTGGCGGAGGGAGTTGGGCAGAAATGAATGGGCAACAAAGGGACTGTTTCTATATCATCGTAGGGACCACGAGAACTTATCTCTCGAGCTACGAGAGTGCGGTGGCGAAGTATGGGAGATGCACCTTGTGATCTGTGGGGAACAGAAGGCGGGCAGTGACATCCTTCAGCCTTGTGATGCGCCAGGGCGGCGGTCTAGACGTTTGGATGACTAAGCCACGATAGCCAGAACAAAAGGCGTCAGGGCACGTGCAGGGGTATCCCTTTCAGCCTCGTCCACGAGGCTGATATTGAAACAAAATCCGGTTTCCAGTGGAGCCCCGGAGTTACTCTACGACCGATGGGCGCATCGGTGATAGCAGCAACCTGCAGTAAGTCACTCCCGCTTTCTCAGCATCATTTGGCGCGACTAAGAAAATAACCTTATGCTTCTTCTATGTATGATGTAATAACCGATGCTAACACCGATCGATCTACGAACTTAATGCACGATGCAGGGAGATATGCTTCTCTCCGAGGATCTAGTTAGAGAGTCTCAGGTATATATAATCAGCTTTCTTCGTCTTCAAAAGTTTCATTTTCATTCTCAGTTACCATCAACTACCCACCTTCCACACCTCTCATACATTTCATAACTAAAATTTGAGACACTCTACTCTTTTACCACAAAGACTAGCAAGTCTACCAACTCTATCTTACCCATATCCCACAATGGCCGTTTGGTTTATCAGTGGATGTTCGTCAGGCTTCGGTGACCAAATTGCCCGACAAGCCCTCGCACGCGGTGACAAGGTCGTCGCCACAGCTCGCAATGCAGCAAAGCTCAGCGAACTCAAGAACCTGGGCGCCCTAACGCTCTCCCTCGACATTACCTCCCCCGACGATGTGATCCAGAAGGTCGTCAAAGAGGCCATTGACGCCTACGGCCAGATCGACTATCTGATTAACAACGCCGGCTACATATTGGAAGCAGCCGCAGAGGAAGCGAGCGACGCTGAAATCCGCGCCCAATTCAACACCAACGTTTTCGGGCACGCGGCAGTTAGCCGCGCTGTTCTTCCATACATGCGTGCAGCCAAGAAGGGAGTCGTCGCAAACTTTGGATCTATCGCTGGATGGTACAGCGATGTTGGTTACGGATATTACAGCGCATCCAAGATGGCCCTTGTTGGTATCACCGAGGCATTGCGCCAGGAGGAAGCTCACCTGGGTATCCAAGCCGTGGTGATCGACCCAGGATACTTCCGCACCAACTTCCTGGGCTCGGATGCAAAGATCGCAAGCAAGAACATCATTGATGATCTGAGGCCCGTGATGGATCCACTTAGGGACACTCTGGTGAAGATCAACCGAAACCAGCCTGGCGATCCAGTTAAGGGCGCGGCAGTTATTATCGAAGCATTGACTCTCACTGGACGCGCTTCGGGGAAGAAACTCCCTTTGAGACTGGCACTTGGAAGCGATGCAGTTAAAGTAATCGCCGACGTCCAGGCTAGGCAAGCTAAGGAGTTGGAGGAATGGGCGGATATTGTGAAGACCACGGATCATGAGGATTAGACGAACGCATACTGGTCGGTACTGGATGGGGGCGAAGGGGTTGAAACTGGCGTTTCTTAGAACGGTTAGATTAATAATCAAATAATCTTAACGTGAAATCTATTTCTTCTTGACAAAGTAGCTGTAGCTGTAACCTTTGATACGGAATGAGAATAAATCCCACTACCCCAGCGATGAGGTTGGCACACAAGGAGATGCTAACGTTAGAGACCCCTATTTTAAAACCCTTTAGTTGGATGTATTTTAAAATAACCCTATAACAATTAGCCCGAGACATCCTTACAATTCTATCACACTATCATCCTCAATTACAATAACTTCTGGGCCTTCTCTCCTCTCCACTCTTCCATTGCCAATGACTAGCCCACTCTTACACTCCACATTCCACTCCCCTATCCTTGGGTTATACTCGAGCAAATACACCCTTTGGCCACTCTCATCCCTTGCGAAATCACCAGCCACGTCTAGAATCAAATTCGGCTCTCCATAATGCCCCATAAACTCTAGTTCCAACTTCAACTCAGCCTTCTCCATCTCTCCTCGAAAAGTGATAACGAACGGCTCAGTTCGCAGTACCCGCCTGCTGCCCTCCAACCTTACACTCTGCAGAAATGAAGCAGGTGTACCATCTATGTCGACACCAAGAATCTTCAACTCTTGTCTGCTCTCCCCACGTTTCATCTCAACAACCATTTTCCTCCTCAAGATAAACTCTGGGATGTCGATACCAAGGTTCTCCATAACTTTAACCATGAAATCATCCGTCTTCGCCCTCACCCTTACCGCTCTATCCGCAATTCCATCTAATTCTGTACTCTGCAAATTACAAATTGCCAGCCTTCCCCTCGCCTTTCCCAACTTTCCCTTAACCTTACCTTCGCCCCTTCTCTTTCCCGTAACAGCAACTTCAGGTACCTCATTGGCCGGGGTGACCGTGAGCGATGAGCCAAGCACAAGGCAGAGATCTGCTTTCTGACCTTCTTCGAAGGCGCGCTGTAACGCGACAATGGGGAGGTCCTCGCCAAAGTTGATGATGCTGTCTAGCAAAACCCCGTTGCAGATTGCACATTTACGACCCGTGCGGTGGCCAACCAGCGACGTCTGGTCCGGCGGCACGGCAGCACGGAAGTCTCGAATGTATTCTTTCCCACAGGACCTGCAAGATTCACGGTTACTGTTGCCGTGGAGCTCGGATATTTTGTCCTATCGCATCCACATCAGCAAATCGAACATGGCATTCTCCATCTCCCTACTTGACAGGTGGTAAAAACAGAAAAACTCACTGGCAAAATCCCACTCCTCCGGTGTAACCCATCGCAATTCTGACTAACAAGATACTTTAAAATTCCCCTGTTCTGCAATTCCACCAGCGCCATATGTGTTTGCGTTGGCACAGCTTGCAACGTACTAACAGTTTTGTCTTTAGCTGATCGTTGTCTTCCTTGTGCTCGCAGAGTCCATTGGCCCTCAGTACCACGAAAGTCTGGTATACCTATATGAGAAAGGTAAGTCAATGCGCGGCCACAGATAAATAAGGATTGGTAAGATATGCGTACCAGCAGATGTGGACACCCCAGCGCCAGTAAATGCGATAAAGTGTTTACTTTTCCGGATATAGTCAGCGAGGATTTGAGCTTTCTTCTCTATAACCTCCGCTGCTTCGCTACGCTCTACTTCTGCCACCGCTGGGGCGGACAGATCCATGGCGTGGGGCGCGATCAAAGACTCAAAGACAATAAGCAGGATGTAGCAGAAATAACAAAAGATAGAGCGCGATCAAAAACTCGAAGACAATAAGCAGGATGTAGCAGAAGTGGCCAAATATATGGTGACTGGCTGCATTGTCAAAATGAGAAGTCAGCTAGGTGGTTGTTTAGACAACAGACACGTGACAAGTAGACAATCATCACGTGCGACCTGAAGGCGGTGGAGCGGTGACCCCCCATTTCTGCCAGCCAAAAAAATACCCTCCGCGACCACGACGACAATAGGCTGAGAAACAATATTTTAATAAGGTGCCCCGAGGGAAAGCCTAAGAAAGCTACAGCACTGGCCTGACGAGTCTGCGCTTCTATCAGGAATTACACATAAACACGATGACGAAAACAAAGGCGAAGAAAAACAAGCAGGCCAACAAGGCTGTCAGGACGAAGCGGGCGATTATCGAAGACGAGGACGGCTGGGCCCACGTCGTCGGCGGCCGAACGATCAAGGCCGATGCGAGCAGGTTGAAAATCAAGAAATGGGGATTCGATGTCGTGACTTATACTCTCGAAGAAATTACAAAAAAATATGAAAGCGTAGTGGAGAAGTGGGAAGAGAGCGACGCCTGCAAGGAGCTGGTGAAGCTCGCCCTGACGTATGAAGGGAAGAGCCAGGTCAAGAATGTGGTGATTATGGGACTGGGGTCGTTTCAAATGCAGATGGGAGACTTTTCGCGGACCACTATGACGCAGCTGGCTGCGTTGGATACTATTAGGAAGACTTTGGGTGCGTCCTTCATAAAAGTATTTATGGGGAATGATACTGACAGGTGGCAGCGATATGGGATCTTCCCGTGGTAGCGCAAGATCCAGCCTTTTCTCCCCTCGATAAAGAATTCCTACAGTCGCTTGGCTTCCAAGTCCTCGAGACCCCAGAGGGATACGACCTCATCAACACAAACTCGTTGGTATACGCAATCCACTGCTATCCTTTCGTTTACGACGAAGTTGGAAAGAAGGGACCGCCAGCTGTCCTTATTGGGAATGACTTGACACGTTTTACTGGTTCAACCATGTAAGTTGCTGAGAGAATTTGTGTCTGCCGTCGCTGACATAATACGTAGGGATTTCGTGCGGGTATGCCCAGATATCTTGACTTGTTTGGAAGCCCTTGAGAGCCTTTTCCCTTTGCCCCAGTCTAGGAGCGATTTCTCGGATACCATCTGGTATGCTGGCAAAAAGTTACCGTTGGGTTGAACCGGCACAGACTTGCACAAGATTCAGAAGATTTGGCCAACCAGATTTGCCCCAAACGTGGAATCGCGTAGAGATACGCTTCCGCCGTCGGCCATTAACAGCGAGAATTGCCGGCAAAGTATAGCCTGTGATTAGACATGGCACACAATGGCCCCAGATGTGGCGCTGTGCGGTATACGGCTACGTGGGAATTCCAAGCCTTGGGTTGCCGCCAGCGACGTCAACGGATGGTACAACGGTTTCAATAATCTACGTACAGAACCTTTGGCACAAAGACTGATATATTGGACGCCTTATATCCCACCCCAGCGAATGTGCAATTCTTGGACTGCATGAGGCGGCCATATGCAGGGGAGAGTGAACGATATATAGCTAGAAGCCATATGGCCATCAGCAGAGCATACCTTTGATACCCTGAAATATTAAAAAGAGGCTAAAGACACATGCTCAATTCTTTAAAACTGGATTGGAATAGTGACAATGACTGGTATGTGACCATTGTGATTGTAGGAATTGCCATGGGTGGACTGTTTCGGTGGAAGCGGCCTGTCTCTTCATCCAGAAAACACTGGAAGGCATTCCGGCAACGGCAATTCTGAAGGCACAAAACGTAACTGAAATAATTCAATTCCACACCAAGTATGCTTTCCCAACCTTATGTACAAACAACAGCTCCCTTGTCAACCACTCTTTTCCTTCCCCAACACCATATCTACAACCCCAAGCCTCTAATCATCGTAGCCGCTAAGTTGTTTCCTTGGACCCGAGGGGACTGCAGTAAATCAATTAGCATAAAAATCTTCCAATTCCAACGAGGCCGGAATCGCCAATCGCTCAGCGCCCATCGCCTCACGAATGCGCGTATTGAAGGGGTGAGGGACGTACTCGGATATGTGGATGGAATCGGGGGCCTGGGGCCATCTCCGAGGCGGTGTCTAATCGGTGGCACGGTGAGGACAAGAACGGGGCCCATGCTGCCAACGATGATGGAGTAGAAGATGGCGGGCTTTTGAATGGCAGCCCAGTGCAGGTACTTGAGGGGCTGCGAAAAGAAGCGCGGCGTCGACATCGTGTCTGGGTTGGCTTAAGTCAGCAATTGGGACGTAGAAGAAGAGGCGTAGCTATAGCTGGTTAATACACACCTGGATTGAGAGGTTCGCAGACTAATTGGAGAGGATCAGTGGGGAGGAATACCGTCGTGATACAACCAGACTATTCGAACGACGTTGACGGAGCCGCAAGAATGCCCGAGCTCGAGCATTTGGTGATGTCACGTGATTGGATTTTTAGCTCTGCTACCCCTGTTGGTACTGGTCTTGGCATTGGAGTCGCATACGTTTCCGTAAGCTCACTGATTGAAGGTGATCTGATTGCGCAATCAGACAACGACGACAATGAGGGTGCTACTGTCTTTTCTCATTCTAGGGCTGCTGGGCATTGCCAGCGCCCTTAGCACCAGTGGAAACAGATTATTGGTGGTTCTAGAGGAGCTTGCGGAGAAGGACAAGTACTCCAAGTTCTTTGGGGACCTGAAGGGTAAGTGCGCGGCTGGGACAGAGAACGGGCAGAGATAATGGGATTCTGGCTAACTTTTGGTTTATTAAAGGTCGTGGATTTGATATCACATTTGAATCGCCAAAGAGCGATAGCCTGAAGCTGTTCGAGCTTGGCGAGAGAGCTTATGATCACCTTCTCATTCTCCCATCCAAATCCAAAGGTCAGCAGCCATTGAACGACATCGAGCCACCATTTACTAATTGCAATAGGCCTGGGACCTAACCTCACACCCCAAAACTTGTTAAAGTTCATCAACACCGAGGGCAACATTTTGCTCACGCTGTCCGCGAACAACCCGACTCCGTCAGCCCTCGTGTCCCTTCTACTCGAGCTTGACATCCACCTCCCCACCGACCGCAACTCGATAGTGGTCGACCACTTCAACTACGACAGCCTCTCGGCCTCCGAATCCCACGATGTCCTCCTCGTTCCCCGCCCAAGCGCTGTGCGCCCCGGCGTTCGCAACTTCTTCGGCGGCATTCTCAAGAACGAGGTTATCGCGTTCCCCCGCGGCGTGGGCCAGACTCTAGGCAACGATAGCCCATACCTAACACCTGTCCTGCGTGCTCCCGGCACGGCATACTCTTACAACCCCAAGGAGGAGGCTGAGGCTGTTGAGGACCCGTTCGCGGTTGGCCAGCAACTGTCCCTCGTGACCACGATGCAGGCTCGCAACTCGGCGAGGTTCGCCGTCTTGGGTGCTGCTGAGATGCTGGAGGATGCGTGGTTCAAGGGGAAGGTCCAGGCTGTCGGCGGCAAGGCTGCCGCGGCCGCGAATGAGGCGTTTGCGAAGGAGATCTCCGGATGGACTTTCAATGAGGTTGGAGTCTTGAAGGTGGAGTCTGTTACGCATTTCCTCAACGAGGAGGGGTTGAAAGCACCCAATTCTTCTTTGACAAACCCCAAGATCTATCGTGTCAAGAACACTGTGGTAAGTGGATTTTGTGTGCCAAACATGAGATGCATATGCTAATTACGTCTAGACGTACTCAATTGAGCTGTCTGAATGGTCGTGGAAGGAGTACGTGCCCTTCGTCCCCGCCAAGGGGGATGATGTTCAGCTCGAGTTCTCTATGCTCTCGCCCTTCCATCGACTGTCTCTCGAGAAGACTGAGACGAAGCCTGCATCTAGTGTCTTCAGCACCACCTTCAAGCTGCCAGACCAGCACGGAATCTTCAACTTCTTGGTCGAGTTCCGCCGCCCCTTCCTCTCGAATATCGAGGACAAGACAACCGTTACCGTGCGCCACTTTGCCCACGACGAGTACCCACGCAGTTGGGTTATCAGCGCTGCCTGGCCATGGATCTCTGGCGTTGCAGTCACAGTTGTTGGGTGGATTGTGTTTGTCGGATTGTGGTTGTACAGCGCGCCACCGGCAAAGCTGACGGGAAAGAAGACACAATAAGAGGAGCTAGATTTTGCTTTTTTGAGACGTAAACGGAAACTGTATGAATACCAAAATCGTGTATAGATGATATAGTAGGCAGGAACACATGGCATGTCTGATTCCAAATAAATCGCTCGTATTGCCTTGCGCGCTTGTTGATTGTACACGGTTGTGAGTATGTATAGTACAGTATATGCAAGATGTATGAACGCCAGCAATGCAAAGCGACCTCTATCCCAAAGTATTCTCTCGAGGTGATATCTTCCTTCAGAACGCCGCCCATGTTATACCCCATCCTCCTCTTTCGTACTGCCACAACCCGCAGGTCAGACTTCCACACCTTCAGCCTAACCTATGCCTTTCCATCCCTATACTTCTCATTCTCCACCTCCCTCCAATCCCTCGGCTCCGGCTCATCCCCACTCGTCTCCTTGACGCCCCCAAACGCGGCCTTCCCAGCATACAGCTGCCCGCCCTTCTTCTCCGCCGGCTCTCCCAGCTTCCCCATAGCAATAGGCTGGTTCCCGCGGAAGCGCTTGCGCATATCGACCATCCCGCGCTTGCACTCGCCGTATCCTTTCTTAAGCTGCTGGCACTGCGTCGGCAGGGTGTCGAGGAGCGGCGGGCGCAGACAGTCGGCTGGCGTGTTCCGTTGGATCATTATGCAGTCGGATTGCTGGAGGCATTGTGCGAGGGCTTCGCCTGGGGTGGGTTAGTTTGGATAGAGGAGGGGAGGGCTGCGGAGGGGCGTACGAATGTCTTTGCAGGAGGAGGGCATTGTTGCGCGGAGGGTGCGGGATTGGCGGGGATGTGGTCGACGGCACCGGAAGTGGTGGTTTTTATGTTATTGGCGCACAAATGCAATGGAGTAGATGTTATTATGTCGGATTGCGCCGTGTCTTGGGGTATCAATGCGACGCTGTGGTGTTGGGTTGGTCTGAAGTTATGTGGTTCAATCAATATTAAGGTTTGGCCTTGGCCTCGGGAAGGTTGTGGTAGCTTGACAAATTTATTGGTAGTGTCGATTGCGGCTCACCACGCCAACGTTCACATCGAGGAATGAAACTACAAGTTTATATAGACAAATTTACAAAATTGAAGAAAGCACAGTAATAGTTTATTGATAGTTTTTTGGAGACTTCGATTCAGTTTTATCTACAGAGCTCTGACGATAAACGCCTCTCCAGGACAAAAATTCCATTGGACTTTTATCACATTCCAGCTACTCATCTGTTGTACAAATAGCAGTTCGTTACAGGCGGATATAATATCGCTCATAGTCCAGAACCCATATATCATACAATGCCATACGTATTGAGACGGTATTACGGCACAACTGTCTTGGCAGAAAACATCGCCGCCAGCCACCACTTGAGTTCCATCACTTCCTCTCCTGCCATGTGTCCGAGAGGAAAAAGAGGTAATGTTTCGAGGTAAGTCTACACTGTAGAGCAAACTGGAAATGCGCCACTGCCGCATTTACGCTTGTGGGGACCGTATTCACGCTGTGTGATGCGGTACAGCCCACAGCACGTCCTCCATGCTACCCAGCAGCAATAATGTAGTGGATTATAACGCATGGTGGAGTGCTGAACCATAACAGCGCCCTCTAACCAATGAAAGTTATTGAGATGTCATTACACCGACCTACAAGTCACCCTCCATCTTGACGACTTGGCAGCGCTGGAACCTCGGACGCAGACAGCGCCTGTAGAATCTGACTAGCTTCCATATGCGGGTTCGGGTATTCCGTTAGGGCCGCGGAGCTAGGCATTAAATGATCGCCCATATCATGGTCATTGGGAGGCTGAAGATCCGGTCCTTGGAAGAAAGCATGGAAATCTTGCTTCATATTATCCACGTCCGTGAAGCCGAGGTTCTGGAGGCTCTGGTCCCAGTTATTGGTCCTGCGTTATCAGTTAGCGGGGCTGGAGGTGGAAGGTGAATATGAGAACTTGCCATTTCATGGCATCCAAGGTTGCGAACTCGTTAAAAAGAGCGTCGTCGTCCGGCGGGGAGTCAAAGATTGGGTAGTATGGTACTGATGAGGGCCCTGCACCAGGCTGAGGTGCGATGGGAGGGTTCGCTGCCAAGGTAAGATTTGCAACTGGCAATGTCCAGGGAGTACTTGTTTGCTGTATTTCATCGGCCCCTGATAGTACCGAGGGGTCGAACTGTATCGCAGCTTCAAAGAGCGCTTGTCCGGACGCAGTGTATTCCGATGGGTTCGGTGTGATCATCGGCTCATCTAATGATGGGTGTCTATGGGGCCGGCTATCCCCGAGGTTATTATCCTTCCCAGCTATAGTAGTCGGGTTGGTGCTCAGAGAATTGCTGAATCGTGAGACCGGGAGTTTCGCTCCAAACATTGAAGATCGTAACTTACCCAGCTCCAAGAGAGTGTCTTGGAACGTAGGCCATGTCCGCGCCATTTCAGTTAATAGCTCCGATAGGTTATTAAAGGCGTCTTCAGAAGCCACAGTTCTTCCATGGGAAGTAAACTGACGAATAAAAACATGCGCTAGACAATCAAAGGTAGGAGGAACAGCAGCGAGACCATAATTTTCCCGAAGGTCATTAAGTAGTTCGGGTAGAGACTCCTCTGTCCGGCTTGCCTGTTCGTGTATATTTGCGTGCAAAGGAGCTCGCGTGGCACTATACAGGCACCGAAGATGGTATTGATGAGGCAGAAGTGCCGAGCCATGTTTGTCCTGAGCTTTAGAATCCCAGCCAAATTTATGGAGTAGTAGGTCAAACTTCCCATGATCCCTAGTGCCAATAGAGTATCCGCAGATAATGGCGTTTAACACGGCCGATATTTGAACCAGCCGATTAAATGTACTCAGGGTTGCCCCGGGACCTCGAGAAGAGCTTTCGCTATTTCGACGAATGCCGATGTTGTCAACCCACGGGCTCCACTCATCAGAGCCATCCTCAAGGAGCAGGCCGCAGTTCAGCGCATCTTGCGCTCGAAGATGAGGGCTTCTGTTTAATCGAGCTGCCACAAGAGTTTCTAATACGAAGCAGCCAAAGAACACATGTCTATTCCTGGACTTAGCATCATCTGGGCACTTTTCAAGGCCAAGCTCTAGTGCAATGCGAACTGCTTGGCCAATGAGCGACCATGCTTGCTTCCATCGATTCTTACCCATGTTCAGAAGGGTGAGAATAAGTAGACTCTGAATATGTCCAAGCTCATACACACCGTCTTCATCTGGGATAAGGCTTCTGGCAGTTTTATAAGTAGCGCTTGCTATCCAAGGGCCGTCCTGTTGAAGAATAAAGGTATGTGCCATGCTTCTCCTTATAATAGCCTGATGACATTCTGCATAAGCCAATATCGCCCACAGGGCTGCATGGTCGCCAGAGCCAGGCATCGACGAGGATATTTCGGTGGGATACAGATAGGATGCGCGCAGGGAGTTGTGTTTTTCAACAATTGGCAGCCAAGAATGAGTATAAGAGAAATATACATCAAGAAGCTCCCAAGCATTGTGAGGAAGCGGGGTTTGTTCGGCATCTACATGCCTCGTTGTCTCGGTAGACGCGGTGCCATTGAAGCTAGGCGCCTGGAATATGGCAGAAGAGCTCTGACGCTCTCCTTTCACCGGATAAGGTTCGCGGGGTACGGATGCGGGATCGAATGCGGAAGACTCGGTCGGTGGGGTAAATGAACTATCTTGACGCCTCCTCTTCGCTGGCCTGTCATCGGTTATATCAAGAAGCGGAAGGAGTGAGTCTAACTCTCGAGATAAACGGCTTTTCCTCCATGTATCCGACAATGGCTCGTCGCCATCCTTGTTGTTCCAGCCTCTTGGTAGACCCTCCGTCCCATGCCTCTGCTCTATCAAGGACATCACATTTGTTTCAACTTCTGGTGCCTCCCGTATCGTAAATCCCCAAAGGTTCTCCAGCCCTCGCACATATCCTTCGGGGAGCCCTCGTTTTTTTACGGCTGGGTCATATGAGCATGTATGCCCTCGCAATGCACAGGCTGAGCATGCGGGTTTCGCGCCGTCACATTTATCTTTCCTGCTCCGGCATCGATCGCAGGCTTGAGCCACGCGTTTACGCTGTACTGCGGCGGCAGGTGGACTCATGGTCTGATTTGCGAACTGCTTGGGCAGCACCCTCTACAACAGAATGTCCTTTTTGAAATCGTCACCATTGGTGTTGTGCCCAAGAGGGTATGTTTTCGTTTCCAAATTTATGTTTGAGAGGGCCCATGTCTTGGCTGCCCCAGAATTCTGGTCGACAGAGATTGATTCGTCGTTCAAAGTGAATCCTTCAAGGAAGACCTGATGCGGGGGTGTTTTCAGCGTCTAGGAATTGCATTGGGTGTGCAAGATGCCGTTTCTGATAGTATAAACCTTGACTGGTAATTGATAGGGCACGGTATCTACCGCGATTCAAGACAGAGCTTGAATTGGTAACTTATGTAAGGTTGGAGGTATTGTCGTGACGTGAACCTTGTTGGTCGGTACTCCATGGCCGATCAATCTGGGGATCTAAGATCCGGACATCGGGGGAAGATACTTTACCCGGACCTGCATTGCTGACTAACCAAAGGATCGGGGTTGACGTCGCACGACATAATTTGCAAAACAACAATTCTGGGGAAATACAACATCTATAAGTTCATGGAGCCCTATTATGCGTCTAGATATGTTGGGGCGAAAATTTGTTGAAGTCCAGCGCCTTAGGAAGTCTTGTATTGCTGGACTCACGAGGATATGAACACTCCAAACATGGCGGCTTCTCCCAGTACTGATATGGAGGCGCTCCAGGATAGGAACGCAGTTTTGGCTGAAATCGGGGAGCTTTATCGTGTAAAATCTCCTCAAAACCCTCGAGAATTTGCCCCCAATGCTACTATTGTCCTGGTTGGGTGCCGTGGATCTGGCAAACGGTCGCTGGGTTTCATTGGAGCTATCCATCTTGGTCGCCGACTGATCACAGAAGATCAATATTTCGAAGAAGTCACAGGACTATCAAGGAAATCGTTTTTATCCGAACATGGACATCAAGAGTTCAAGAAGAAGAATATCTATGCCCTCCAGAAAATGTTGAAAGAGAACCCTTCTAACTGCATTATTGAATGTGGGATGGGAAGCTTGGCCAAGGAAGCACAAGAGACGCTGAAGGAATATGCTCTATCACATCCAGTGGTTCACATCGTTCGGAACTTCAGCCGCATTCGTTGCCTTCTTAATCTTTCTGAGGATGAAGCGCGCCGGCTAGAGCACGCTGACTCTGTGCATCGATCTTGTTCAAATTTCGAGTACTATAATTTACATGACCCAAGCTGCGAGTCAAATGGCACCGACAGCCCTCTTGACCGAGCAAACCCAAATTATTCTTTTGGCTTAAAGGATGCTAAAAAGGACTTCTCTGGCTTTCTTGATTTCATCACTAATAATGGACACGGGCTAGCTGCACTCGAGAATCCACTCTCGATTGGTGCAGTGCCGCCTGAGAACAGGCAATATACTTTTGCCTTGTCCCTATCTCTTTCAGACCTAATCACAACTAAGATCGACATGTCTGAGTTAGAATCAGGTGGCGGCGATGCCGTGGAGCTGAAAATCGATACGTGGACAGCAAGTATGCTTTCTGTGATATCAAAGCTGGTTGCTGTGATCCGAAGGGAAATAGGGGTGCCCATCATACTCAGTGTGGTGGACCTTGAGAATTATACAAACCCAGGCCAGCCAAGCGTAGGTCAAGAGGCTCGCATTCCATTCACTCAAGAGATCGCTGTTATTTTACTTGAGCAAGGCCTGCGCCTTGGCGTCGACTACATCGCTATAGATTTGAATTTTGAAGATGGCAACATCAGGCGGCCAGTCAGTGAGAAGGGCCGGACGAAAGTTATTGCCCACTACTATGATGGTAGGCCTTCTACCTCTGGGTGGCTTCAACCAGATCGACTCGCCCTCTACAGTCGAGCCCAGTCTTTCAATTTCGATATCGTCAGGCTTGTCCAGACAGCGAAGACTTCGAAAGATAATGAAGATATCAAGTTATTTTGGGAGAAAACAGCGGGACTTCCAGCGCCACACATACCACTTATTGCATATAATTCAGGAAGCATGGGAATTGAAACTCTTGCGCTGAACAAGATTTTCTCGCCCGTCACCCATCCTGTCCTCACCCGAGCTAAGACTCCAAGTATCAATCGTCTCACATCGGAAGAAGCTCTTCGAAAGCTATTCGACAAGTCCATTTTTCAGCCCCTCCACTTCTATATCAGTGGGGCTATGGTCTCCTACAGTCTTTCTCCAGCAATGCACGGTGCTGCTTATAAAGTTTGCGGTATGCCGCACGATTATAGCATTAATCAGACATCATCTGTTGAGGCTTTCCTCCGCCTTGCGAACGAACCTAATTTCGGTGGTTCTGCGACCAACCAGCCTCTCCGCATGGAGATAGTACCCCACCTATCCGCTGTCAGCTACCATGCTCATGCCATTGGGTCTGTGAACACCGTCGTTCCTCTGCGCTCACTGCCATCATCTACGGCGCAGTCCCTTGCCCTACAAGCCACGGAACCCAAGCGCTGCGGTCCATGTGTCGCCCTCTACGGCGATAACACAGATTGGATTGGTATTGTGACATCAATTCGCCGCAATGCCTCGCCGCGTAATGCCGTCCAGCCATCCAGAACTACCGGTCTCATCATTGGCGCAGGAGGCATGGCTCGCTCCGCTATCTATGCACTTCTTCGCCTTGGTTGTCGTCGGATCTTCATTTTCAACCGCACGCTTGCCAATGCCACCGCAGTAGCGGACCACTTCAATGCCTGGGCCAAACAGCTCGGATTCGAGATTCCAGTCGTCACAGTGCTGCGCTCAAGGGATGAGCCATGGCCCACAGGTCTGCGTCCACCCACCCTTATCGTATCGTGCCTCCCAGCGCACAGTGTCGAAAACCAACCCGTCCCTTCCTTTGAGATGCCCGAACAGTGGTTACAGAGTCCCACAGGGGGCGTTGTCATGGAGGTATGTAAATCACCATATTTTCCCTTACCTTACCCAGTTTTCTCTGGGAATCATAAAATGAATATGGCTGACATTCTCACCTAACAGCTGGCATATCGCCACACTGAAACTCTCCTCGTGAAGCAGATCCGCGACCTTCGCGCCCGTACTGGACAAGCATGGGTCATTGTTGATTTCTTGGATGTCCTTCCGGAGCAGGGAATTGCCCAGTTTGAGCTTATGACCGGTCGACGCGCTCCAAGGAGAACGATGCGAGAGGCAGTGATTGAAGCTGTGCGTAACGATCCACCGGGTGGTTTCAAGGCTTAGATGATAGGAAACAAGAGATGGCCGCCCAAATCACGAAACGAATATATGACCCCTAAACCACGGTGTTTGGTCCCTGACAGCCGAGGACATTGGCCGCGCTGGAAGACCCAAACAAGCACTTATAAATATGAAATATAATCTAGTATTTTACCTGCCCCGTTCGCACAACCTAGCAAATAGGCCCTTTGATGACTTCTCTAGTTGCCGCTGGTTTGAACAATAGATCACTGAACTCTCAAAATAGCATCAGCACATAAACGTAGCTTCAAAGAGTGTTCGATCTGATCCGAAAATCTATATATAAAGACACCAGGTCATCCAAGGTCATAACATCCCAAGACCATGTGTGGTCGCCCATTATTGAAAGCAGATCACCTGCGTTACCTACCTTGTAAGCCACGGATTACCTGAGTCGCAATCTAGACCATTTAAGTGCCGATGCAGCTAAAGTCTCCCATTAACACCGCACAGCGGTGTAGCAATGTTACGCCCTGACCACTACAACCGTATTATGGAATTCCCGAAATGGCAGGTCGGTCGGATCCAACCAAGGCACCCGGGCCGGGTCATCTCCCCGTCTGACTCACGGCGAAATAAAAAATAACGCTCACGTGATGATATTGACTTCTCACAATAAGAAACTTTATAACTATAGCAACCGCCCCCTCTGCCTCTCAAGCTCTTCAAGAAACCAAGTTAACTTCACTCCCAAATAAAACCCAATACGCCCACTGCAGCAAAACGTCTCTAAAATGACTATTCCACCGCCCCCATCCCGCCCGGTCCCCCCGCCTGCAAGTGCGTCGTCTACTGTGGAAATCCGTCCCATGACATTTGCAGATGGGAAGCGTTGCGGAGAGATCGCGCAGGCAGGGTATTGGGACACCGACCTCTCGGATATGCTTTCACCGCACCGAGTGAAATATCCCGAGGATCATGCGCTTTGGTTTGAAAGGAGGATCAAACTCCGTGGGTTGAGCCCCCGGAATAGGGGGTTTGTTGCCATTGGAGATGGCGAGATCGTCGGATATATGCAATGCGCAAGGCTTGGTGACGACGAGGCCGCGTTGAAGATTGAAAAGGAGAAGAAGACGTGGTATTCAGGGCTGGTGAACTGGGGGTATGGCATGTTTTTCAAGTGTGCGGCGTGGGCGTTTCCGGATCGGAGCCAGAGCGCTGAAGGGGTAGCGGAGTTTGCGAAGCTCGGAGAGGTGGAGGAAAATAAGCATTGGAAGGACAGGGAGGAGAGGAAGAATCGGTGGTATGCGCAGAGTGTTGTTGTGTCGGAGCCATGGCGTGGGAGAGGCGTGGGGAAGAAGCTGATGGCGTGGGTGATGGAACAGGCGCAGAAAGAGGGCGTCGTAATTGGACTGGAAGCTAGCATGATGGGGGAGCGGCTCTACAACAGTCTCGGATTTGATCTTCTGGGCAGGTTTACTCATTCGGTTGAATCGTGGGACAAAGACGCAGGTGGTGTTATGATGTGGAGCCCGAAATGAGTCGAGATACTAACTTAGAGGGACTGCTGGAAGGGCTGTTCCAGCAGCTGTTGAGGGAGGGGACTTTAGAGGAATCGCCGAAGGAGCTGCCGAGGGGAACAAGTGGAGACTGTTTTATTCGAATCGTTTTCTTGTCTGGAGAAATAGCTTGTGATTTTATATAAGACCCAGCGACTGCTTATGTTTCACTATAAGCGTTCACCTCAGCATCAGCACCGAACAACCATAAAGCCAAACAAATTATATTGAATAACAACGAAACTAAAAAACAGATGCAGATGCCGTGTGTGAAATGAGTCTAAATCTAAATCTGCTCGCCCTGTCCCCCAGGTCTGTTGGCTCTGTTCTTATAAACTGTAAGCTGTAAACTGTGGATTGTTTGTACATGGAAGCCTGTTCCAACCAATGCTAAAACAACAAATGAAAACATGGATTCTGTAGAGCCAGCTCTTATTCCCACCAAAAATCAAAGTACAGATACAAAGGAAATAAAATCAAAAAAATCAAAAGATCAAAAAACAAGGCAAAAATAACAGCTCCCTTCGCCTCCCTAACCCGCCATTCCATAGAGTAAATGTTCCTGTAGCGCCGTACAACGTTGCATGCTGATTCTAAATGACGCCGAATACCGAATCCCCAGAAGTATCATAGAAATACACCCTTGTCCATTCATAAAGCGTAAAGAATGGTCACCAGTTGTTGTTGTCAGTGGTGTGGTGAAGGGGCATCTATTTGTGCGAGGAATAGGTTTCGCAGTAGTCGCAGCGATAGTGGGAGCAGGAGCAGACTGTTATTTTGGTCGTCATTCCTGATTCGCCGCAGTCGCAGCATGACCACATCCTGACTTTACTACCCCGAGACTGGATCCCTGAGTCTGAACCCATTCCAAGGGCTGCGTCGTTGGAGGAACCATCATAGCAGTGCTTTACACGCACGCTCAAAGAGTGTGCATGGCTAGCATCACAGGAGACCATGGAATCATTCATGTTGCCGAGGGAGAGTTGATGTGCAAGTTGAGGAGCTGCCATATCCCCAACCGAAATGGATCTTGATGTGTGAGCCACGCCGTCCAAAGATGCCCCAGTGTCGTAGGCCAGGATTTCAGAACCGAGCATCGTAATAGATGCTTGCGTAAGATTGCTTGGGAGAATGTATTGGTATGACTAGAATATGAAAGATCGATGCCAATGGCGATGGGCGTGTGTGATATGTATTGGTATGAGTTAAATATAAAGGTCAATGGCAATGGCGATGGCGATGGGCGAGTGTGATCTGGTATTCTAGATTCAAGAAGGCCTTTAAATAGAGGCCATCGAAAGACATATATAGAGATGCCACCAGGAACCATTATTGCCTGCCGTAGATGGGCCAAACATCGACCAATGTCAGGGCTAGACAGAGAAGAAACTATTTAACTCACCGAAAGTGCCTGCCTCACGTTACCGCCCAATCTCATAGATCGAGCGCTATGTGAGGCGACCCGGTAGGGCCATATGGACCGTTATAGCGCATACTTTAAATCCGCCTCAAAATTCATGCCCACCGATATAGCGGTCTGCCAACAGCATGCCATGTCTGCCCTTCATGTTCGCGGAAGGCGGCAATTTACCGAGCCAAGAAGCGAGTGGAATTGCCCCCTACCAAGCCCGTTCCTGCGCTAGAAACAGGCATATTGCAGCGATCACGCTGCTGCGGCAAAGCAGCCTTACCGGCGGCAGCTGAGGCGAGCTCCCGCGGAGAGGCATCTCGGTGAGCGGACCCACTGCGAACACAGTATGTATGTGGCTCATGACCTACACGGGACCTGTAGAACGTGAATTCGAGGCGGACATTGAATCATATCTCTTTCCATTGTCTTGGAACAGTCATAACAAAATAGCATGCGCTGATTGACCGATAACTTTGTCACAAATCCCTCAATTATGAAGGGCATATCCCTCGCCGTGTTGGGAATGAGGCTCTGGAGGCTAATGACTAAGCAGCGGTTGTGACTGGGGCGTACGTCTTGACCGAACCGCTATACACGGTAACGGCGTGGTGCTAGGCGAGCCTTGTCTTCCCCTTCATGACGGCGGTGTGGAATTACAACCCAAGAGTACCGGAATCGATATTTCAGTGCTTGCTACCCACCGGTGCAAAATTGCGCAGCAACTCGCGCAGAGATGGACGTGTTGCTCTGTTTACCACTCGAGTGGTCTGGCCGTACTGTAAGGCTGAGCGTGGGCTCCCCGAGTTCATATCCAGGTCAGTCTGTTGACCTTTGGTAACCGCTCATACGAATGCGAACCGCTTTCAATCAGGGCCCGAGACCCATAACAAAGGGGCGCAGGCTACTGTTCTCGCAAGGCGGAGCCTCGCTGAGCGGAACAGGAGCAGTACCTGAGCAGTACCTCACTATCATCCTACTGCTGCCTAGGCCGCCCTCATTCCCCGAATCTAACATCACGTGCAGAAGGAATATGTTGCCCCAGTGGTATGGTAACGGGTGGTAATAAGCTGGGGCAGTGCAACGATGGATCCCAACGCTGTGGAACGTTGAAAAGCGGTTTACGATCGGAATATCGCGTACCTGGCATCCCTTGGTCCAACTGTGCCACCCAAGCTCTGCCTGTTTCCGCATTCCCAGGCCGGGGCAACTCAGGCCTACACATGACATTATTGGACTAGGGCAACTGAGAAACATGTTTTGTGAATGGTTGAGAATGAAATGTATATGCGCTAATTGAACTTAAAATCTAATTCTCTTAACAAAACGATCGGTAACAATTTCGCCATAAACGCCTAGGCCTCAGCCACCCCTTAATCTAACCTCTCTAGCAATGCTCAGCCCCCAGAAAACGCCCTCCGCCCCCCATGAATGTTCTGTATCCCTCTGTACTGTATTTTGTGCTGTATCGACGCATTCCCGTAGTGTGCCGCCGCTGGTCTGTGAGGAATTAGTATGCAAGGGCGAACTTCACGCGGAGTGCAACAAACCAGCCTGTAACCCCTACGCCAGTCCCCTCTTTCAAATCCCATAGTCACTTGCCCATCCACATCCCAACTCACACCCCCTCCCGTCCCCTCCCCTCCCCTGCCCTTCTCCAGCCAAGATCTTAGGTTTTGGGGTGCCACTCAACCTGGCATTCCCCGTTGAACCTTTGGTAACACCTTGGGTTCATACAGGCTACATTGTTGGCAGCCAGGTATGGCCCGTCGCCACAGAAAGCACAGAAAATCATCTTGACCCATTGCTGGGCTTTGTGGTAACCGCATCCAGCGCAATTATTGTTTGCGTTTCTGTTGGCCGTATCGCAACCTCTGCATGTCCACGGCATTTTGATTAGAATTGGGCGGGGTGAGCTAAGTAGCTCTTGGTGCAGTGGGATCAAAGATGATGTAGATTAAAGGAGTTGTGAGAACAAATGCGCGCTTCTTGAGAATCCTGAGTTTGAATCGAGAATATAATGATCTCGTGAGAGTAGGTAGAGATATATATACATTGAGAACGATCCAGGGCGCCCTGTTCTCCCCCCTTTTACTTTAAAAGTGAGGCGTGAGAGTCCATATCCACAAAGCAAAACTCTAGACTCAGAAACAAGAAACCCACCGTCCTCCTATAGAACCCAATGAGTGCCCTGGTACCTGGAGACATTACAGGATTACACCGACAAGAAAAGACGTGTTTGAAAAACGGGGCGAAGGGAATATATGCCCCTTCCAATCGACGGAGACTAGAATCGACGGCAACTAGCGGTCTAGCGTGACTACCAAATAGAAACAGTGAAGTGAAAGAGATGATGAGAAAATTTGGTGAACTAACACACCGAGAACGACACACCGAGACCCAATGAACAGAAGTGATCACCTTTGCATGTTGATCACCTTTGCATGTTGATCACCTTTGCATGTCAACCCGGGGTGTCCGATTCACCAACTCTAGCAAAGCGGGTAGCATAACGGCCCAGGGCGCTGGCGGAGAATCAGAGGTACGTCCGAGAACATTGGCATGTCTTCCATGAATTCCGAATCGCGGTCTTCCATGGCACCAGTGATAGGGCGTAATAGGCTCTCTGAGGGCGATGGCAGTGCTGGCCAACGTGTCACACGGTCCCGGGTAGGTGAGCGAGCCCTGCCCCGTTCTTGTGGCATATAATAACTCGTTCGCTGAGGCATCCGGCTCCGCTCCGGTCGGTAAGTTGGTTGACTCACCGACAGTAACAAGGGACGGCTATCGGACGAGTGAGCCGGTAAGCACCCGTGTCCCGGAACCCGCGTCTGGCCTTTCTGGTAGCAACGTCTCTGAGTACATGCTAACCCCCGACGAAACATCAGAGGTAGGGAATCGAAGGGCACGCTTCCGGGGACACTTTCTCTCAACACTTTCTCCCACGGTGTGGCTGAGTAGTCCGCCCTGTATTGTATATTGGAAGCTCTGGGTCGCAATGCGGTCAAATTTCGGGGCCGCATTGAGCCGACGATATTTGCACAGTGTATACGTATGAAATCAAGATGAAGACTCATCTGAAGAGTTGACATTATTCAATGAAATGAAGAGAGTTTAAAGAGCGTTTGTACAAGAACCTACCGTTGTTAGACTGGTAGTCGTTAAATCTCAGCCTCGCCATGTTGAATATAAATCTTGAGCAAGTGTCGGGCGTTGTTGAGATATGTTGCCATGGCACGGTGAGTGCAATGCTCCACATAATGTTTCAGGGAGATATTACTATTATCAGCCCAACGTTCGGTGAAGTGCACACCGGTACTGTAGCGGGGCAGGTGGGGATATATCGTTGTCAGCCTGACCCCAAAGCCGCGCTGTACATTTCGACATATTGGTTGGCTTTCAATATTCGCTCGTCTCAAACGAATAGTCTCTTACATTCATCCTATAGCCGGAAATAAATGGAATTCGGTTGTGTGAGTGATGGTGAGAAGGTTCTTCGTTGATGTCAGGTTTGTTATTGCTGTTGTTGTTGAGTGGAAGTGATGTATCGATATAAGGTGGATCACGGAAACATAGTTTATCCGATCCCGGTATTTTGTTTAACCTGCTTGTCCAAGGTTGGGTGGAAGCGGCGACGGGTACGAATATGTTTCTTAACCGCCAACGTCCGCGACATCATTGTTATTGATGAGATGAGGTCGCATTTAAAAGCGAGCCCTCCAAAGTTTGGGGTCACGTAGAGCTTTAGTATCTATACCTATCATTCATATCAAACAACAAGTTGACATACTGGGGATCGATATGGCGCCCGTTAATCCCGAAGCCGTCAACAAATGGGCTGGGCGCATTGTCCCAACCATTCTTACTGGCACAGTAGCATATGCAACATATGTATTTGTTGCACAGCTATGTGGTGAGTTTGAATTTATGAACGGGAAATTGAACGAAGCATGCTGACGAGACCAGTTAACTTCCTTCTCAAAGGCCATAGGCCGCGCCCTGGCATATCCGCTGCCCTACTCGCGATATACTTCGTTCTATGTCTTTTTATGGCAATAACTTATGGGAGGCTCGTTCACATAGTCACTGTCGATCCAGGGTATCTGCCGTTGGGGCCCGCAGCAAAGAAATATAACAAGGACGACAAGAACCTTCCGCCGCAGGATAGCAGGGCAACCAACAGAGCCAATGACCCGTTGGGGCATGAATATCCTTCTTCGGAAACTGCGATAGCCAGAGATGATGGCGCAGATTCCCCTGGGTTAGAGCTGTTTTATACGAAAGATGTCTTTGTCTGCACCCAAGATGGACGCCCCAAGTGGTGTAGCGAATGCGCCAATTGGAAGCCAGACCGAACGCATCATTGCAGCGATGTTGGAAGATGCGTTTACAAAATGGATCATTACTGCCCATGGTACGTTGCATATGAGCCTCGTCGACTTGACCTGGAGCCCCAGAACTGACTCGTAGCAGGGTTGGCGGTGTTGTCGGAGAGAACAGCTTTAAATTCTTTGTCCAATTTGTGGCGTACGCTTTCTTGTACTGCCTCTTCGTGGTGGTAGTCACGGCAATATATCTCAAGGAAGATCTGTCAAATACAGTGCGTCTTCTATACCATATTACCTGATACCGATATATTTATGTTTGCTTTTGCTGACCTCCATCTCAGTCGGGACTAAACGGCCACTTTGTGGCTCTTGTTGCTGTGTAGGTTAGGCCCACCCTGGTCGGAAACTCACTCTAACTGTCGACCAGCTCTGGATTTTTCGGCCTCTTCACTTTTGGGATGACATGCAGCTCACTACAGTTTGTTTTCTCAAACCTAACGACTATCGAAAACCTGAGCAAGAAACGTCGCGCATGGTTAGTTGCTGCAATAATCCCCCCAACGTTCACTCTTCCTCAACAGGGTAATTACCCGCATATTACCTACCCACTACCCCTCTCACCGAGCGAAAAATCATCATCTTCGGCACCATCGTCACCAGCATCTTCACCACACGAGATTATTAGCGAGACCGAGGTTTCATCTGAACGGGATGCAAGAGCAACCAGAACGTTCGCCATTCTCCAGCTTGCAATGGGGCGAAATCCATGGGACCTTGGAGCAGCTGGAAACTGGAAGTCGGTGATGGGGAACAATTTTCTTGACTGGGTGCTACCGATCAAGCATTCTCCCTGTCGCAATCATGAGAGCCACGAATCTCAATTCGAAACTGGCCGTTGGATGGAAGAGCTGCTTGTCGAGGTGGGATTCATGTCAGATAAAGATATGCGGAAACCGCGCCCATTCCGTGGGAGGAAGTTGAAGGGCCCGGAACCGGCTATTACAGAGAAGAAAGGGGTGGCGCCGACGATTACGGCAGAGTGCATACCAAGAAATGCACATTAATGGGGGAGTGTTTTCTGCATTGCGCTTAATAGGTTACTTAATCTGGCGTCTTTGGCTGGGTTATTTATGCATGGAGTTTGGCATGGGAATGCATTTGGTCAATACCGTTGGTGGACATCGGAAGTGTACCAAGAGCCTTGAAGAATGGACCCATAGAATGGACTGAACGCGAGATGAGCCCATAAATATCTGATGGCAACATGCAATATGTGACCGGGCATATTAATGCGCCTGCTTTGAATATTGTTATGTGTGTGCTTGTTCCAGCTCTGTTACATGTATTTAGGTTTCAGCTCTCGATTGCCATATTGAGCTCCCGTATCATCCTGCGATTGGCTGATGGGCATCAACACCGTCCAACCATACTATATTAGAATACCGTTACGATAGATGCCCGACTTACTAGCTGCCTGATACCGGTTTACCCTTTTTAACAATGACAGCTACTGAGCAATAGCTTGTTTTAATGTTTATTCGTAATGATAGGTTGTGCGTTGTGTGCAAGGAGGCATGTGACGCGCGGGCGTTGACGTACGAGACGGGTACGAAACTGGATGTCGTAGAGTGAGGGATTAAAATGTGATAATATATTACCATGATTCAACCAGAGTGTGGAAGTTGCGATTCGACTTGAGTCGTATGACAATGTGATAAATGTACTTCGTTTCAAGATGGGAATAATACCCATACTCAAGACTTTGAACATCTTGGGTGATTACACTTCAGGGAGGGCAGGGGCTGCGCCTGCCTTATTTATGTCCGCATTATGCCTCCTCATCAACGAAGGGTCAGAAAGCGCCACGAGCTTCTTGAGTCAGCCCGACTCACGTTAATCAACTTGGCCAAGTCTTCCCCCATGAAAAAACTAGCTGGGAATGTCGCATTTCAAGCGGGCACCCAACAGCTCTGTGGCACACTATTGGCGAAACAAACTCCAAAGAGTGCAGGGCCCATCAAGATCTTCATGGTATAAGGAGGGCGTTGAGAACCCCTAACCCTTGATGCACCTAGTCTTCCTGAGAAAGGCGCCGACTGGTTGACTGTCGGATGGCGGCCTGCCAATGACCCTGACATTGCACCCCCCAAAATCTATATAAAACACTGAAAAATGACTGGCAGAGCTGGACGTCTAGTCAAACGCAAGGCTAATAAAACTTCTAGACAAAGGGATGGGAGCCTGGACTCAAAGGGCGTCACGTGTCAGCCAAACAGGTAAACAATGTTCACGAAATGAATCGGCCAAGGACAAGAGCATAATAGTTGATGAATTCCAAACGCCTAACGTTGGCCAGCAACATCTTTGGTTGGATATAGTAACTGCACTTGACAAATGATACCATGTATCGGTGTGGTGAAAAGAAAAACTTGCTCAATAAGCGGTCAGGGAGGAACGACAAACATCGACACAACCGACACCGCCGTTATGCAGCCATCGAGATCTCCAAAAACAAAAATAAGCCACAAAGTATTTCGAAAGTCCTTCGAGTAAACCGTCGGCGTCGACGTGGTCGAGTAACAAAATCTTAACTCTGTGAAGCAAACTCCACGTGGCAACACAGCAAGCAACCAAGACAAACCTCAAAGTCAACGCAAACCATCTGAAGTCAAGATATAGTACAGCCCCCATACAATCATGAATGGCGACATGACAAAACGAGAATACTCTGATAAAACGCTGAAACTTTCCAGCTTCATGGACTCCATCGATCTTAGAGATACCGAACGGGCCCGAATGGGTTTGCAGCCACGTCCCGCCATAGTATCGTGGCTTTTCCAACGATGTCTCCAGACTTGTTGTCTCTACCACATGTCTTGCATTGCCAGCTTTATCCTTAAGTCTTGACCAAGGGATCGTTTATCTTTGGTCGTGGATGCGGATCTTCGCAGTATTGGCACTTCCTGTGCTCACACACACATATGTCCGGTGGTCCGTTTTTGAGAACATGACTGCCACAGCCGCAGCATTTGTACATTGTTGATAGCTGTACCGGGTTGGCGTTTGCAGCGTTCATTCTGGCGGACGTCACTTGTTATGTTGGCTGAACGCGACGATATATGGAGAGTGAGTTGTCGGCCAGGAACACTGGTTTTACCCGTGTCGGGGACCGATGCGGTGATATATGGGAAGCGTCTTTGTTAACTTGGATGTATCTCACAAAATGTTCGATACGATTTTCCTAGTGTGCCCCTTTATCAGCTGCGGAACGCACAAGAGCTCCAGCCAGGACAAACGGGGCCAAACTTACAAGCTGAACCACCCCGAGGATGATAATCGACCTGGAAAGACGATATACTGAAGATCAACGTCGTGCATTGTTGAGTTGTGCTGTGATACCTCCACACGACTCTTATGTGTTCGAGTCCTCAGTTTAAGGGGCTTGTCAAGCAGGACAAACACAAATCCCCCATGGATAGCATCCTAATATCACTGGAAGATTAAAGCTGACTACAGCTCAGGGGCTCCCAAGATACGGTGTGGCATAGATATTTTTGTTATCCAGACGTTATTGGCGTATGAGTTCGCAGCGCTAGAACTCGTTCACTGGTTGGTGATGTGATGGCACCGGATACTCCGTCCGAAGCCTGTCAATCCCAGAAGTTCCTGTGAGGCAACAGCGCGACCTAAAATTGCAGCAGTTCGCAATATTCTGCTGTTCAGCTGTTACCAGTTAATAAGTCTATCCACCAAACAAAACTCGTCGCTACCGTTGTGGCGGAGAAGATGTGACTGTGCGATAACAAGGGACCCCACTCACATGCCACTGGTGGCAGCTCACACTACCTGAAAGAGCCGCCTGATCACAAGCTCTCTTATGAGACGTTAGTGACGAGAAGGCTCTGTGGACCATCCTGTTACTGGCTCTGACTGGTCAACACCGTTCACGGCTGGACGTCGTCATCCTCTCCTTAATATATGGGATGGACCAGTCGTTTGGCGATTCCAGCGATGCGGCATGGGCTGGCCGCCAAGGTGCCACAAGCGTATCCGTTATGGTTAGGGCTGTCAAGGGGGGTACGATGACGGCGAACAAGAGTGATGATATCCAGACAATAACCAGCCTGAGACGGAATGTTTCCAATTTTCTCCAAGTCAGTATTCTGCATTCCCTGGCTTCTCGGTATTGCCGAGCGGTCCTACATCGGCCGTGTTTCTGAGGATCTCCAGCCGCATTCCATGGGCGGCTTCGTGGAAGCACTTGATCTGCCGGGCAGCCGGGCATGAACACAAGGCTGGTTATGCATGATAGTGTGAGGAGGCTCTTAATTTTCGCGCTGCCTATTAGATCCTGGGGCCTCATTCCAGTGGTCGGCCATCAGTCGTACACCGACTGGTATGGATACCAGACTAGAAGGTACCATTACCTTGGGCTCCAGCTACTTGGGTTGGCCGTAACCCTGTGGGTGGTAAATGCGGAGGGTCAAGCAGGGGCTGGTCGATTTCAGTGCGCGAACCATTTTTCATTTTTCAGGGGGGCCAAAACTCAGCTACTATTCTCAGTTCTGCGACAGTGTCCTTTGCATCACACACAGAAAGTATGCGGCTCTTTTCCTTGCGGCTTTTTATTGCACGTCTTTAGCTCCAGCAATCATTGTTACATTGGGCACACCCGCTCGCCCTGCAGTTCAACAAGGCTGCCGGGACAGGCAGTTCCGAGTATCAGGTGTGCTCTTATTCGGCGAGAATTCAATACCGTAATAGCGGTGAAGGTAGTGTGGCATCTCTATTATTCGAAGAGTCATACTCCAAGATTGTGTTGAAGGTTTATGGGTGTTGTGGTCGCACATACGTGTAGGTCGGGCAACAACTCAACAGAAAAACAGCAGACCAACAGTCTTAAGAAGGAACTGCACTTTATGGCGGTTAGTTCAGGTGTGCTGGGGACTGCATCATCTAGTGCACTGCGCATGTGCGTTCTTGATGCAGTGAAGCGCCATGTTGGAAGATCTACAGTGGTAACACACACTACGGCCCCCTAGAAAACTCGGATATTACCTCGAAGGGCCAAGGATAACAGTTCACACACAATACACCAGAGTAGCTACAGCCCTTCCTCAAGCAGGCGCCTGTCATGCAATGCGCTAATATTTACTACGGCTCAGTGGTACCAAATGGTGAGAAAATGGTGAGAGAGAACATGGAATGATTTTGGTGGTCGGCGGCGCTCTGCCAACTCCCGTCAAGGCCGAGAATGGTGCAAGCATCTCCAGTCAACTATTCCCCAAGGAGAAAGAGATAGCCTGGCAACATATTCTATCGATAATGCACTGTTCAAGCGTGGCTACATCAAGCCGGCTACCCCCTTCGAGCAATGTTTGACTACTGGGATTGGTACATTAGCCGGAATTTTCAGCCACGGCGTCTGGTGTTGGATGCCATATGCAGAAAGCAAGACAGAAAAGAAGTATGCCATAATGTCTGAGACCCACGCGTTTTCCCCGTGATAGTGTGCCATTACGATCAACGCCAATTTTGTAGGTCCTAGATAGTAAGATTACTTGTGTCCTATCAGGTTGAACCAAGTCCACTATCACTGGAAGAATCTTTATCACTTCATGTGTGCTTGTCCGTGGGTATCTCGTAGTCCACGAGTACAACTAATCGATAGGCGATAAAATATACCATCTCAAAGCGTCACAGGCCAAGTAGCAACTAAAAATATCTATAGCTGTAAAATAATAAACCCATTCATTCCTCATCGGATCTACATGGATCACCGTCCATTTGGGTGCGGGCCGCTCGTGGCGGGATCGGGACGCTCGCGCCCGCAAATGCCGATTACCCCGCTTACCGGCAGGCTAACACCGATCCCGTACTCCAAACACAAGCTCTTAATATTTAACAATCCCATTTCTACTCGCAAATGAATCTACAACCTGTCCTACTGAGAAAGGAGGTGTGAGAACAGCATCTCACCGCGTATGTGGCTGCTTGGAGCTCTATTATTTGTCTCACGAACCATGTCATCAATCCTCACCCCCACCACGGCTTCGGCGCACCTTATCGAGCTCGCCACCTCTGGTGCCTTGGACGAGATATCCAACAATCCCGGCTCTGTCCGCCATTACATTCGCAGCCATGGCGTTGTTCGGGATGGGGTAACAAACAAAGCCCTGTTTTTCGTGATATACCAAACAGGACGCTACGGACCACAGAATGGGTTCCGACTCTGCCTTGTTCACGAAGGATTCGAAATCAGAGATGAGAACGAAGCCAGGGATCAGAGGGACGTGGTGGACGATGCCGAAATGCCTGTTGGGCAAGGGGTAATGGAGATAATACGATTAGGGGTGCCACCACCTCCGATTGAAGACCCCGTGAACCTGACTATAAATTATTAATGCCATCTGGTGTCCACGCAATCCGGTCAACAAACGACTATACAGTTTAGACTCACGCACGCATTTTAGCAAACTCTCTCCTACGATACCAAATCAACCATCGATCGGCCACATGGGGTATAGCAACAACAATCGCAAATGCAGTTAAAGATGGGTGCTTCAATGTGTGGGTGTGGACGCGCATATGCCACATGCTCGCAATGCAGATGGCGCTCGAACATTATAAGATTGCAGGGAGGATATCTGGTGATTGTGTAAGTGGATTTACTACTTGGTTTGTTGAGTCACTGATTGAGTAAGTGGGTGACGATTTGCCCGTTTCACAACGTTCTGTTTGTTTGTATCGGTCTTCAAACGTTGAAAGGAGCCCCTGGTAGAAGTATAAAGGTGGTATCTTTGTTCCCGTCTATCCACCTCTCTTCTATAGTCACTTATAACCCTTTCCGAACCATTCGTCTAGTTTCTAGAGATTTTCTGCCAACTTTTGCAACTTTATATGTTATAATATGTGTTTCATCAACATCTCTATGCAGGTGACGGTATAATAATTGAGATATAGAATTCCCAATGCCGTCCCGGACTACACCTTCAAATATTAGAGAGCAGTTGAATCATACATGGGAGTGAGTCTCCAAAATAGGATATTCAATCCATTTCAACATTGTTTTATTCTCTTTATACACCATTGTCCAGTCTATTTATACACCCATTATTCATTCTCTTTACACACCAATATTCATTGTCTTTATATAGCATCATTCGTTTCCTTTATACAACATCATTCGTTTTCTTTATACATAATTATTCGTTCTCTTTATACGACGCATATATATACCCTTTACAACGGCAACTCTCGGTCCCATCTTCGTCTTTCCAACTGTCTATCAAGTCTTATAGCAAAGAGCATAACATACTAGCTTCATAGTACTGAGGGGTCTCTACCGTCTGCTAATTTTTGGTATCTTACTACAAAATTTGAACCTTTGGTTCCTACTCATCGCCATTATGTCTTTCAGACATGGGTTTCTACTTTCTGGCAGAGACCTTGCAAACCGAACAATCCGGGCACAGCGCGATACGATTCGTAACCAAGAAAATGAAATAGCCAGACTGAAATACATAGTGGAGACCATGGACAACGATATCGATGAGCTGTATGCGGAACTAGAACTCGCTTACGAATGCGAGTCCTCTGATGAAAGCGAGTCCTCTGATGAAAGCGAGTTCTCTGATGCCACAGTTTACACAACCGAGGACTACCTTTGGGCTTGCCCGGATCATGAGGAAGATCCAAAGGTGTGGCAGCACTGGAAGGATACGCACGCTTGGTTAGAAGATTTGGATGAAGATGAGCGCGACTGGAGGTGCGCTGAGGGAACCATCAAAGCATTGAACAAGAAGCTGACAAGAGCAGTTAATGAGGTGATGGACTCCAAACGAAGCTCAGCACAAGAAGTATTTCTGAGAACAGAAGCCGAGAGAAAAATGACTATAGTGGAAAAAAGGCTGGAAAGACTGCGCAGAAGAGTTGAGCAGCAACCGGAAGACGAACATGGAGATTGTCTGATTGGACTAGCAGTATTTGAGAGCTGGTGGCATCCTGTGATATCTGAGGCGCCTGTGCGCGAATCATTCTTTATGATATTGGACAGCAGCGAGATGCGCTAGATCATATGGTCAAAATCAGTACGTCCTATATATTTAATCTCATAAATTCGTTATTTTGATAATTTGCCGCTTTACACTCATTTATATATACTATTTAACCTATTCAACAACATCCCTTTCGTTTTTTACTTTACCATATCTTAGACAACTTAGGTCTATTTCCTGGACGGCATGTGTCATTTGGCATCCTTCTAAACATTGGGCATCCAGAATTTGGAGGAAATGGTGCCCTCTGTGACGATCCTGCTCAAATCAACAGCACCCAGGAACTGAGCTTATCCAAAGGATGACGCGAAGGGACCCGGACGCTCTTGACGCCGGCCGAGGAGGACTATGAGGAAGCTGGAGATACTCTCAGCCGATTCGAGAAATCGTTTAAGGGAGAGTCTGAGCAGATGAGGGCACTGCTCCCGGAGGAGTTTATGACGGACCTGGGCCAGACAGCACAGGAGAAACTTCTCGGGGGCATCGCTGCACATGTAAAGGTCTTGTACGGGGCGGATACGGCTGCGGCCGCCACGGAGTCCCCAGATGTTGCCGGCCCGGTTGTCCAGATGGCAACCACCGAGCAGGGGGCTCTAGAGGGTGCTCAAATAGACATGGAGGCGCAGGCCCTACATCGATTCTGGGAGCTGCAGAGCCAGCTGAATCAGGCGAGCTCAGCCCCGATGTCGTACCCAGCATCATGCGACTTGCTAGGCCTGGACCCAGCCGAGCCCAAGATCAGCGACATCCAATTATTCCCCTGGCAGGCGACGGGAGCTGCCTGGATTCTATACCAGTGGACGACGGGGCTGGGAAGCGGGCTGTTCGCCGACGATGTCGGACTCGGCAAGACAATCACGAGTCTTTCCGCACTCCAGCTGGGGGTAGACCTCGCTCTCGACCGCGAGCAGAAGGCTGCGCTCGGCGCATCGACGCCCACCGGGCGGTTGCACCTGGGCCTGGAGGGTCCATACATGGGCCTGAACTTACAGACGCGTTCGTTCAAGCTAAGAAGCACCTGGACCACGCTGCTGCCAGTGACAGCGCCCCCCAATTCCCAAGCCTCGCCCAGGCTAGCGCCGCTTACTTGTACTTATTCAATTTGTACTGTGTGAAACCGCACCTGATTTTCAGATACGGAATCGTACCATGGAGCGGCGAGCCGCAGACCTTCCACGCGGATCTTCTCATCAGCCACCCCGAAGTATTCACTCGCCCGCAGGCGGCGCGGGCCCTAACGCCATCGTAGGAGCATTTGACCGCCGCGGACACCTTAACTACCGCATCGTCGCCCGCAACTTGGCTGGGGCCCCCTGTGCCAGCACCAACAGACACCTCAGCGTCCCTTAATAACATCAATCTCCGCCGGCCATACGGGAGTTTGGCTTTCGGGTGGGAAGGATAGACGGAATACCCAGGCCAGCCTTGAACAGCACCTCCTGCAGAAAGGGGCCAAGAGAGAGTTTGGGGACGAGGTATGATGATAGAACCTTTGAGGAGACGAAGCAATGGTGAGAAATTGGGGAATGCTCAGCCCCAACTACAGACCTCGCCTACGAGGATCGATTTATTCGCGTTTACGTCCCTGGCGCTGCGCGTGAGGAGGTAGAACAATTTGTCGGGAACTTTACCTAGAACAATTAATTGCACTCTACTTTTACTGTTAATTTTTTTTGGGCTTATTTAGATAGTGCCAAACTTTTTGAGTCGGTAGATTGGTTGTATCAAATGTATGGCGCCTCCCTTGGGGCCCAAAGTTCGCCGCCCAAATGGAGAGCATGCAGCGAACGTAAGAGCGCCTGGGAGAGGAAACTTGCTGAGTGTTTCAACCCATACTAAATTGACTTTTCCGAATATCTCCTGTATCTCCGTCACAGCAGACTGTGCAGCCGGATACGTTCCGGATGGACGATCCTGCACACCTTCGTGCTGCCGCTTATAAAGGCGGCAGTTATCATGGTACCAGGACAGAGATAGATTTCCAGTCTGAAGAGTAAGTATGACACCTGTAAATGGCTTATAAATCGTATTTCTGCTCCTCACAATATTACGAGATAAATATTGAATGTCACTTAAACCCACGTTTGGCGTCCTGTTGTAATCACGACATTCAACTTGCTAATGGTGTATTAAGGCGCAAAATTAATTTCGAGCGATGTTACCCCAATACAACAACCACCGTGCTGAACTTCATAAAATTTAATGATGATAACGTCCCTCATAAAAAAAATGTAAATGGATAGAATTTATTGAGCTGCTTTCTGCGTTATCACAGCTTGAAGTCGTTCTTGTCTGACTCTGTCTTGTCTCTCGGCCGCTTAGATTCTGTAGACATCAAAGACATTACCGCTTTATTCTATCTTTTCGTTGCTGAGTAGAAGGGAAAAATGGCTACCCAAAAACCAGTAATTACACCCTCAGTTACTGAATCCTCGTCGCCTTCGGACCATGTTAGCTTGAAGTCCAAAGGAGAGTCCGATGTTAAGCCTGGCAGTGGCCATGCCCTACTTCCACTGTCACCCCTAGCAACCCAGGAGACTCAGCATATGGAGGCAGTTCTTGGTGATGCCATCTTACGCTTTGTAGGCATTCGGAAGGGAAAGAGGGTTGAGTATGACCTCGATGCGGTACATGACCATCCTATAACCTATGAGAAGGGCTGTTTGCTGACTTGACCAAGATTGCCACACAACCCAGTGTCTGGGACTCTGAGAACGTCGAGGAGTATAAAAAATCGTACATTCACCCAAGATGGGAGAACTGGAGTGCTTTTGACCCTTCTGCTCGTTGGACATGGAGAGAGGAGAAGGCAGTACGGCGCAAGGTTGATTGGAAGATAATGGTAAGTTTTCAGAACTGTGGCCCATGGGTTCGAAACAGCTTGAAGTTGACCTTGTAGGCGTGGGTTTGCATCATGTTTTTCGCTCTGAATACGGATCGGGGAAATATTACCAACGCCGTTTCAGATAATATGCTCGATGATCTGAATCTTTCAAAAAATGATTACGTGAGTGTCGCTTCTCAAAAGGAATTTGCAGCGTTAATGTGTGATAGAATCTTGGCCAAACCATCTCTCGGGTTGGGTTTTTAGTCGCCGAACTTCCATCTCAGCTGATTTCTAAACGGTCAGTAAGCTCTCTCCGAGTAAAGGTATCCAGAGCTAAACTAGACTTTTAGTATCGGCCCAGACAGATGGATACCAATCCAAATCTGCATTTTTAGTTTCATTTCTGCCATGCAGTTTTTTCTCAAAGGCCGGGCTTCGTTCCTCGTTACTAGATATTTGATGTGAGTCTAATAACTGGCTGCAGTGCAATCATTTACTAACCATATAGTGCGACATTCCAAGGTGGTTTTATACCGCAAGTATTCGTGATCCTTTGAGGGCCCAAGGAAGCTACTAATCCGTTGACAGCGATACTATTCTGTATCTTAGCTACTTTTATACAAGCACATCGGTAAGTGGTATTCCCTGTCACAATTACTATACAATAATACAGTACTCATTATCTCAGCTTCCGATCCGGTTAGCCTGGTTCTGGTTGTTTTCGTCACTAGGTAAGGTATTTGCCTTGCAGGCTTATAATAATCTTCTCACATCCTCCTTAGCCGATATTGGTGTCGGCTTCGCCGCTGTTGGTCTCTTGTCGATGCGTGGTATTCGGGGGTACTCAGGCTGGCAGTGGTTGTTCCTCATCGAGTAAGCCATATCCATTGCAAACTACGTATCTGATCATCGCTAACATATTCAGGGGCGCTTTTACTTGTAAGTTTTGCCTAAATTTACATTGATAGGAGTACTTATTTGCTATAGTTGTGATTGGGGTTGCCTCATTCTTCCTCATGCCACAATCCCCAGCGAAAACAAAGTCTTGGTGGAATCCGAAGGGGTATTTCACCGAGAGAGAAGAGAAGATTATTGTCAACTCAGGTATGTCGCCGAAATATACAAACTTGGATAAATCACATTTCTAACACTACCTTCAGTCATTCGAGATGATCCTCACAAAGGAGGAATGTTCAACCGGCAAGGTCTTTCCGTCAAACAGATCTGGGAGAGTGCAAAAGACTACGATATGTGGCCATTGTACGCTCTAGGTCTGTTATTCGGTTTACCCAAATACCCAGTCGCCCAATACTTGACTATTTCCTTCCGAGAACTTGGATTCACTGTTATTGAGACAAACCTACTCACCATTCCAAGTACCGTTGGATACTGTATTTCAATGCTAATCATCACTGCTGTGAGCGAGTTAGTGAACAACAGAAGTTTTATATCGATGGCGGAAGATGCTTGGTTGTTGCCTTGCTTTGTAGCTCTGATAGCTCTGCCTGATCCAATCGGTCCTTGGGCTTATTTTGCAATTGCAACGGTATTGTTGTCGTACCCATAGTGAGTATCACACCACGGAAGAACAATTTATCATAGACTAATTGAGCTTGTCAGCACACATCCTATACAAGTTGCCTGGACAAGTCGGAATGCAGGATCTGTCCAGAACCGAACAGTTTCTGCATCGTATGTCAAACCCACGCTTCTAATTTGTTGTCATTCTGACTGACCTATAGTCTTTACAATATGTGGGTTCAAGTTAGTGGGATGATTGGAGCGAACAGTAAGTCTTCCCATACTCAAGCAGAGTATGCCCATAAAATATAATACTAAATCCACAGTTTATCAATCTAATGATTCACCACGATACTTCAAAGCAAACAAAGGCCTGCTGGTTATCTGTGTCTGGATGTGTGTAAGTCATAAGCTCTGCCGTCTCCTGCCATTCGCATGAAATTTATGTTTCCTTGCAGGTGGTACAATACCCGGCCACATACTTCTACTACAAATGGAGAAACGATTCAAAAGCAAAGAAATGGGATGCTATGACCGTCGAGGAACAGGATCAGTATAAGACGAATACAACCGATGTAGGCAATAAACGGTATGTCACAAATCCACCAACGGCCTCGAAACGCTTTGACTGACCCATTTTGAAGTCTCGACTTCCGTTTTGCAACTTAGGAACCTTCCCGAGAATAGGCTAATTAGGGGCTAGAGACTGAAATAGAAAGAGATATAAATATTAATTAATATCCACAATTAAGCCGCGAATAACCTGTACAAAACGATACATTCCTCTGAAAACCCACACCTTACACACCCAACCCCTAAGTCTTCGACATCTCCGCATCCCCAGTAACCGCTTCTTCCTCCCCCTTCCCAAACACTCCTCCCTCCACCTCCTCCACACCGTGCTTCCCTGTCTTCTCCACAAAGCTCTTAGTTGGCACCCAGCCAACGGAGTTCTTTGCAACGTGAACCTCATCATACAACTCATCGATTTGCTCAAGGGTGAGACCTTTCGTCTCGTAGATGAAAAAGTAGACGAAGGCAATGCAGAGGAAGCAGCAACCAAACCAGATGAAGAAGATTTTGGACTGGAGGTTTGCGTTGCCAGGTCCCCATTTCACAAGGTAGGGGGTTGAATAGGCGATAGCCCAGTTGAAGAGCCCTAAAGCCCGTTAGCTCTTTGTGATCTGGAGATGATGATTGGGATAGTAGATGGAAAGTAGGACACGTACAATTTGTAGCTGTAGTCATACTCAGACACTTTGCGCGGACTTTGAGTGGGAAGATCTCTCCCGTAACAACCCAGGCGATAGGACCCCATCTATTTCGAATCAGTACTTGAAGGTTTACCATATGCCCTGCATTGGGTAATACGTACGTAGCTGCGAAGAAGAATATGAATATGCAAATGAAAGCAATTCCTGCCTTTTGTGCTGCGACATTGTGGACAATAATATCACCCGCGGCGTTTTGAGAAGTGGTGGTTGTGCCTAGGACGGCGACGAGGAGCTGGCTCACGGCCATTCCGACGGCGCCCCAAAAGAGGAGTGGGCGACGGCCAATCTTGTCGATGGCGTAGAGACCGGGGATGGTAGAGGCGACGTTAACGGCGCTGGTGATCATTTGGATGACGAAGGCATTCGTAATTCCCGAATTTTTGAAGTATTGAGTTCCGTAGCTAGGGGAAGTTAGAACATATATCTTTAGAGCTGTGGGATAAATGGAGACGGTATATTCTGCTCAGAAACCCGGTGCTGGTAGCAATATAGTGCTGGGAACTTACTAGAAGATGAAGTTAACACCAGTAAGCTGCTGCAGAGCTTGTAACAAGCAGCCGGTCAAAAGTCGCTTTCCGATGTTTCCGCGGAAACAGTCCAGGTAGGTGGCCTTACCCAGATGAAGCTCGTATTCATGGTTTGCCTCGATCTCATTCAGCTCCTGCACAATCGCTGGGTGGTCAATTGGAAGGCGTCTGAGTCGGGCAAGGGAGCGTGCGGCTTTGTCGTGACGAATGCGCTTGACGAGGAACCGGGGAGTTTCGGGGAGGAATAGCATGCCGGCTGCAAGGACGATGGCATACGCAAACTGGACAGCGATGGGAATTCTGGCGGGTGTTAGGAACACGAAAGGGGCAGGAAGGATAGGACTCACCTGTATGATCCCGTGTCTTGTCGATTTGCCGTCGCGTTGTCAACGACGGCAGCTAGAAGAAGACCAATGGTAATGGCCAGCTGATATGCTCCCACAATGACACCACGGATCCATTTCGGTGCCGTCTCAGATTGATACAACGGAACTGCCGGCGCATTAGCTAGAGCTCCAACCCAAGCACACGGGCTCACATACTCAAAGCAGAAACCAGTCCTACACCAAATCCAGCAAAAAAGCGCCCGGCCAAGAAGAGTGGAATGGCTGTCGCGGCAGTTTGCAAGATAACACCAAAGGAGAAGACGACAGCGGAGGAAATGAGCGCGATTCGACGACCGAGGAAGTCGGCAAAGGGAGCCGCAGAGAGCGAGCCAAAGAAAGTTCCAGCAGACAGAATGGAGACGATAGCAGCGGTGTTTGAGGCAGAGATATCGGGGCCGCCGCTCGCGTCACGAGTGCCGTCTGTGAAGAGTGCCTTCCAGTAGTCCATGGCAATAATCCCAGAAATCGTACCAGTATCATATCTGGGGTTTGTTAGGACCTAGTTATTCCCTTTCCTTATTTCTCACCGCCCCATTTCTAATTCTCTCGCAGGGCGTGGGATGTGGAGGAAACTCACCCGAAGAGGATGCCGCCAAAGGCGACGAAGAGACCGATGACAATGGCCGGCCAGGAGCGGCCGGGCACGTCTTTCGGCTTCTTCAGCGCAAGACCCATGATGTTATAGATTTAATTCCACGGCAAGAGAGCTATTTTTTTACAATTCAGATTAAGTGAGAAGTAAATGGAGAGAATACGGAGGTAGGACAGAAAGCCCGTTGTCAGCCTTGGAGGGGGCGGGGAAATCACACATTTATACAAGCAGCATAGCTCCGAACAGGTAAGTCCGGAGAAGCCATCTATGCAAAGGGTAGCAAAGGGACCTAGGAAGGGTAAGCAGGGAAAACGGGGGTTGTGCATGCATTGGATGGAGGGCACGACGTGCATCTGCGGGGACTTTTTTGAGAGCTGAGTGACAAGGAGTAGGCAAGACACAATGCGGGGATGGTGGCTGCAGACCTAGTGGAGTAGCTCGTCGTCGACCCGTGGTGCGTCGCCAGAGTATCCGGCGTCGTCGAATGAACGACGAGATCTTCCACTTGCGTCGTTGCATCCGCGGCGGAAACGCGGTCAAATACAAAGCATGGCGCGGAGACACGAGTGTTGCAGAGACAACCAGGTGACGGGATGCTGACTGTTTCATTACTCGCCCAAGATCGGATTACAGTATCCGTCAGCCTGGTATCACATTCTCACCTGATATCACATCGAGAGAGACATCTAATACCCTCTTTTCACCCTCGTACTTCATCGACCGTCATACCCCAATACTCTCTCCATGAATGTACTCACCGATCAAGCATATCGAGTTTTGGTGTTGTACAGTATTCTTCTGTCTTCCCTCCCCCCTGGTGATTCCCACCCCGCCATCTACGTCGATGACGTCCAAAAAAGGTTTCCGCGGCGCCAATCAACGCGCGCTTCCAGCCCGGCAGACAGGATGAACCCGGCACTTGGCCAGTCACATCCCTGCCCGCATTTTGCAGAAACAGTCTAGTACCGCTGAGTACCGTCGATATAGCACTGTATCCCCGATCGATACAGTGCAATATAATATAGATGCACGCCTTTTTGCTGTTTTCAGAGACGTGGCTGATATCACCGATGTGCGAGGTGAGGCATGCGAATCTCGAAAACAGACACGAGATCGTGTACCAGATACTGCAGTCCTCGTGAAATGCACACGACACGAGTTGCAAGGCAAACGCACGCGGATTACAGTATAGACTGTGTACTCCCACCCATCCCTCGAGATGTACCCCGGGATCCCCGCATAGCTTTGGTTCGCAGTCTTGTGATGCGTGACGTGGTAACGCTTATTTCTCGTTGCGATGGTGTGAGGTGGCCGTGGTACAGTACCAGTATGTCACCATGAACCGCAGCCACCACAACCGCTACTGGTGCCGTAACCATGACATTGAGACGGATCGGCATGGTCGGAGGTGTCGAGCTCTAGCTACAGCCCACCATCCGCTCGCTGCCGGCTGGCGCACCACGTGTGATATATGATATGCTAACAACGGGTATGATGGGAAATGCGGGGTGCTTGCTCTGACCGGACAATGGGAGCGCGGGAGATTGGCAGAGCTACGCACTGTGGAGTACCCCCGTTTCGCCGATCTAGACTCGTGCACTCGTTACCAGTAATGAGCGCAAGAGTCTAGAATTATATGAAGGCAATTGATGGGACGTGATGAGTTGACACGGCGCGGTAACGGTCCGATTATGGTTTTGGGAGACACGGGGAGTGGAAGTGCCGTGAGTCGATGGTTGCTGGGAAGGGTGTACGGAATACGGGGAATTTTACGACAGGCACGATACAGAGTACCAGCTACGGAACATGGAAAGAAGGTAAGGTGAGGGGACACAAAGAAGCTCTTGGAGTACTTTTCAAATTGTCTGATGATAAGTTTACCGCCTCCAGCCTCCAGGCCGCATATCAAATCAAGCCACTTTTCAAAGCAAATCTGCCTCCTCCTATTCTCTCTATTATGAGCCAGAGCCATCCTCATTCCATCCCAGCCAACGCCATAAAAGACCTGTCAAGCAAGCACCTAGTGGTATCAATATGCCGCAAAAAAAAACGCCAACCGCCGCACGTAACTCCCATCTCCCACGCTTTTTGTCCTCGCAAGATCGGTGTATGTGTATGGTGTATGTCTCGTAGTCTTGGGAGAGACCGCGCCAGGAAATGCCGCATCATTCGTGAATAAAAATTAGTAAAAGTCCTCCTCTCCCTTCCCCGCGCTCAAAATCTAGCAAAAATCCTCCTTCTTCCCATATTTAGTAGGACCCTTGTATTCCCAAGCTCTGCCACTGCGAAAAGTTGTTCCGGAATGGACGTGAATTCAAGATGAAGCCGAGTGGTTCGTGAGACACACGTTTAGCTGTACCACCCCCTTGCGCCAACGGCCCGCTGCACGATTTCTTCCCTGTGCTCGATGATTGGTTCACTGATCTCAAAAACCTCGATCAACTCCTCCCACGTAGCCATGTCGATCGCGAAGATAGCCTGATGTTTCGAGACGTCCTTCTTGACAGCCTCTGCGCGTCCGAGCGGCTCAGCTTCACCTAGTCGCGCGCGTTAGCTCATTTTCACATGTAGCGATAGTATGATCAACTTACCAAGAAACGGCAACCCGTCCTCATCAACCGTGATAGCCGCCTTGCCATCGCGAATCAAGAAGCTAACATAGAACATATTCTCGACCGTCTGTCCAAACGACCGCGGATTGATGACAAAGCGGAACAGATCCATCCCACCATCAGAATTAAGCCCATGTTTGCGCATCAGCATCTTGACCTCGTCGTCAGTGATACCATCCCACGCCTCCGCCTCACACGCATCCATGCCCTCCGCTGATGCGCGCCTAAGCCTCTCCATGATCCGTGCACACAGGAACGTCAAGCTCGAGTTCTCGTTGCGCTCAATATCCTCCGCGCGTAGAATCTCGGGTTGCGTCTCAACGAGGTCACGGTTCGCATTGGGGGCGCGGCGTTGGATGACGCGGCGGGCGCGCTTCTCTAGTGAGAGAGGGCCTAGCAGAAAGCCGGGGATGGGAGGACGCGAGTTGTGCTGTTGGCAGGCGAAAGCGCCAAGGTGGGACCAGTCGAGCATGTCGCCTGCTTCGGGGTCGTCATCGTCTGGTTCGACGTTCTGAGTAGGGCGGTGGCGGTTTTGTGTGGAGGTAGGTGCGCGGGGGGAAGAGGTAGAGTTGGAGCCTTGGCCCTGGCGCATGAAGGTCATGCATTTGGCGACGAAGTGGTCGATGTCGACGCGGCGGTCTGTGTCGCCAAGCGTGAGCTTCTCGATTTTCTTCAGGGAGAGGTCGGCTGCGTTGGCGATAAGTCGGGAATCAACTGTCGCGTCACCGGTCTGCTTGACTCCACTGAGGATCACATCCGCATCGAGAAGCGTCTGCCTAAGCCCTTCATTGTCGGCGTGGAGAAATTCGGCACGGTTGTTATTGAGTTCCTTCTCCAGATTCCGCAGCCTTGCGCGGAGTTCTCTTCGTTCTTGCGGGTCCTGGTCGGGGTCGTAGTTATCGCTGCCGTCCTCATCTCCATTCTGGCTAACCGGCGAGCCGTTCTCCGGTTCCCTGGTCCTGCGCCTTATCGATCGACTCCTCTCACCGGCGTCGCGAGCCTCCACAGCCTTGCGCTTGACACTCCTCCCATTACTGATTTCCGATAGTCCACGGTTCACAGGCTGTGCGCCCATACCTTCGCGCCCCTTTCCCTTGTCGACACGAGAGCGTGCTGCCTTATTTTCTTTGTCCGAAGAAAGTGACGCGGTTGAATGAGGGGATGATGACGGCGAGATGTCTCGGTGCGCCCTGTTTACTGTTCGACGCGGGGTAGGTTTCGGCGAGGCGTCCCATACATCCTCACTATACCTCGGAGCCGGAGATTGTGATGGGATGAGTCGCGCCATGTATAATCAACTGATGTAGAGCTTTTAGGAGTGTTGGGGAAGGAAAGCGCGATCCCCCTCCCTTGCTTCAATTTGGCTAGCGCGAAATTCCAAACAAACAAGTTTGCGCGTCGCACAGTTTCGGATGGTGTAGAGTATAAATATAGATTACTATGGCGGTCGCAGTATTTGGAAACACCACAAAGGAATTGCGGATTCGAATTTTTCGTTGATGATGAGTGGTTTTTGATTGAGTGAAAGTTGGATACGCGCCCATTGAGGCAACTGCCTTTGTCGACGCGCGAACTGTGGCTAGTGGTGTTAGGTTGGCACGGACCATCTTTTAAGTGGTTGACTGTGCCACACGTCAGAGAGCCTCGCAAGTAGCTCGAGTACGCTTGTGGTACGACCAAACGCCTTGGAGCTTGTCCGTGCAGCAACAGACGCTGTTCATGCTTGTATAATATCTCAATCTTTGATATATTTCTGGAGAGAATGTATCATGGATCCTTTTTCATTTGCAAGCTCTGAGGCCTTAGAGCTACCTCTTAATGTGAAGATGTAAGTCCTTCCCCGCCTCCACACAGCCTGTTACCTTGAGGGCTTCCTAACATTTGAGCAGTGTGCGCCTCGAAGGAGAGCAGACCCAGATCCCATTTTCGACTTTAATAAAGAGGCCCGATCTGCGACATATAGGATCAAATATCAGGTAGTTACAAGCGGCCTCATTCTTGTCAAGTACCATGCTAACAGCTCTATCCACAGCCCTCACTCAGACCTCTATTTGACTGTACAGCTATGGGCCGACTCGAAACCTCTTACAGTCCCAGTGCGAACTCCATACAAGCCGTTTAAGAATGAAAGGAAATGGGGGAACTGGTTGACACTGCCTGTTACATTTAATACCCTGCCCTTGACGGCTCAACTCGCGATTACTGTCTGGGATGTCTCTCCGGCCGGTGGAGATGGAGCTCAAGGACATTCCATACCCTTCGGCGGAACCACATTTCCTCTTTTCGACAAGGAGAATACGTTACAGAAGGGCCGGCAGCTATGCCATTTACATCGGCGTAAGGCCGCCGACGGGTTGGCTGGAACATCCACCCCGGCGACATTGCCGACACGACGGAGCGAAAAGAATGGAAAGTCGGAGAACGAACTGGTGGTGGACAAGGAGCAGGAAGAGGCCGAGAGACTGGAGAAGCTATTGAAAAAGCATGAAATGGGAGAGATCCCTCGGGTGGACTGGCTTGATCAACTGGTGTTCCGTAACATCGAAAAGCAAAATATTCTCTCGCCGAGCCCATCGGCCAAGTCGCTACAGAACAGACGTTCGAAAACTGAAGGCGAGATTACCACTCTCGACGGGGAAGTCGAAGCCGATATCGAGAACGAGGTATTTACGCTGCATATTGAGCTACCACGCTTTGATTTCCCGGTCGTCTTTTCCGACCACGAATACCCACCTCCGCCGATATCTTCGATGCAACACCTATCCTCGTCACAAAATAACATTCTTAAACCACCACCAGCGGTTTACTTTGGGCCAGGCGTCGATGGCGAAGCTGATGATGGGTCGTTTGGTGGACGCCTTGTGCGCATATATGACCCTGAAGTGGGATCCCGAGATAATCCCGCAGAAACCAAGCATCGTCGGCTCGTACGTGGCCACAGAACAGGAGCTATGGACCGCGACCTAAGGCCAAACGCCAGATTCCGTGATGAGTTAAATCAGATTGTTGGATCACCTCCGACCCATACCCTGTCGCCAGATGAGAAGGACTTGATTTGGAAGTTTAGGCATCATCTAACAAAAGATAAGAGGGCATTGACCAAGTTTGTTAAATCAGTCAACTGGCAAGATAATAGCGAGGCTAGGCAAGCCGTTCAGCTTCTTTCGAAGTGGACTGAAATCGACGTCGACGATGCACTGGAGCTATTGGGTCCAAGCTTCGATAACTCAGATGTGAGAGCATACGCAGTTGACCGCCTGCGGAAATCCGACGACGACGAGCTGTTACTCTATCTACTCCAGCTAGTCCAGGCCCTCAAGTTTGAGCACAAAACGCCAAACTCGTCAGACGAGCCCAAGGCAGACTCTTCCCTGGCCCAGTTCCTCATCGCACGAGCCGCAAAGAGTTTCATGCTCGGCAACTACTTTCATTGGTATCTTATGGTCGAATGCGACGATAAGAGCGCTGGACAGCCGCCACAGTACCGCAAGCTCTTTGCAAAGGTCGAATATGACTTTATGATTGAACTAGAGAAGACGCCCACCGGAAAGGAGACGCGAAAGACACT
>JPJW01001517.1:0-25952 GCA_000750755.1 Pseudogymnoascus sp. VKM F-4513 (FW-928)
CCACGCCGGAACAACACTTCCGCCCGCCGCGCCTGAGACCTCCCTCGCCAAACCCCCTGCAGGATTCCCAACTCCACTTTCTTTCGCTCCAGAGAACCCACCATCGCCCCGCCCCGTCCGGCCCCATCAACATCCTCGTCCCCGTCCCAGTCTCCCTGGCAATGGTGACGGTGGTGGTGGTGCATCGGGGGGCACACCGCACTTCACGGGTGCGCGCAGGTGTGGTTGTACACATCTGCGGGGTGAGATGGAGGGGAGGTTACGGTGGCGGATTTGGTGGCGGTGGTTTGTGTGACGGTGGATGGGTAGGTAGGCAGGCTGTGGTTTTGGGAGCGGTGTGAGAAATGGTTTGAGGTGTGATGGATGGGATGGGATGGGATGCGATGCGATGGATTGAGCTCTCAGCGAGGGAACATGATTCTTTCAAGACTTGAACTTGAATAACATCCTTATCAAAAACGCACTTTACCAATTAAGTTAAAGAACCGGATGGTGGTGGTTTTGTATGTCCTGGATATTGTGTGCTGATGAAGTTATTTCTTCAAGGGAAGGCACAATACAGCAATTGTTGCGCTCATTATAAAATCCATCGATCACAAGAAGCCAGAAAAATAAATATAAATGTAATGTAATGTGCTGTGCTGTGCTGTGTCTCCATTTAACGCGCGCGCGAATCTATACCACCATCCATCCTCCTTTGGCTGTGTATATGCATTGCCCATTCATCATCATAATTAGGCAGTAGTTTCCCTATTTCCCAGGCCTGGTATATTCATTTTCCTCAATCAAATCCATAAACCCCATTTGTCCCGAGTGTAAGGCCATTATACCTCTTATCTCCAGTTGAAAAAGAAGAAAAAAAAAACCCCCCGTAGAAAGCAACTAAAAGGAAGACAGACATCGGCAGACACCGGTGGTAAAAAGACCAAACCAAATATAAACTCCGTTCCCCAGCGATTTCCTCGTCCATGTCTCCGTCATTTTACTCATCTTTTTCTTCATCTGGCAGAGGCTCACAGCTACCGGAAAGAGATCATTCATGGCCGGTTACGGAGTGATCCGTGGCTGCGAAGAGCATCTTTCGAGAGCTCCATACTGATCGCTCAGGCATAAATACTACACCCCGTCAGTTCCCATCTTATCAATACTCAGACGCTGAAAGGGGAAAACTTACTCCTCTTCCAGATCAAGAAACTCCTCTTCGCCGCTCAATGGCTCAATCTTGAACTGCGAAGCAGTCTGTCCTTCGAATCCAATACCATTGATCTCCTTGACGTCCTCGTTTTCTTGGTCCACCTTGATAACATCGCGCTTGCGCTTCTTGCTTGGCGTGGCAAACTCGTCCACTTCCTCGTCATCGACATTGTTGTCGAACTGCTTGGGCTTGCGCGAGGCAGGGGTCTTGGGTGTCTTTGGCGTCTTGGGCGTTCTGGGGACGCTGCCATTGGCGCCAGTGCTGGAGGCCTTGCGGAGCTTCTGAAAGTGCTGTCTTGAAGGTGTTAGTGGGATTGGATATGAAGAGCGGGGTAATAACTCCAGGGACCATGTGCTTGGTAAAAGAGAAAGGGGAGAGGCTGGGAACTATGTAAGTTTCGCCTACAGAGGGGCGTGATGATAACCATTCAGACTATGCGCGGGGTTGGAGATGTCGAACGCTGGGATATAAGAACAGTGATAAAAAAGAGAGATCTCATCGAGCAGAACAATTGGTACATTTTTGCAGGGGGGGAAAATAGACTGCTGATGCGGGTGAAATTGTGGTAAAGGTTGATCTCAGATCTAACTACAGCGCTACTTGACGTGTAGTAGTAGTGAAATCGCACATAAAAAGCAGTGAAAATATGCTGATGGCAGATTAAGCAAAGACGAAAAAACATACCTGCAGCCCTCATGAGAGAAGTTGTGTTTCTTGGCAGCCATCTTTGCGGAAATGACGTGCCAATCAAGGCCTGTAAGCTTGTTCTCGTCAATGATGGCGAGGAGGAGGTCGCGGTCAGCGTCTGCGGTCCACTGAGATGGCATGATGATTGCGGCGAAGGTTGTGAATTTGATAGCAGAAGTGGTTGTTTGCGAGTGAGAAGGATACAGCAAGGCAAGCTACAGCGGACTTTGGCTTTGAGGGTTGAAGGTTGAAGTGCAGATGTAATGTAGAAGGCCGTGGTTGATGGAGGGGTTGGCTTGTCGGTGGTGAAGCGGGGTGATAAGGAAAAGCGTAGAGGCTGGTGAAGCGCGAAAGAAGACACGAGCAGTATCTGGGATGATCAAAAGGTACTTGGTAAAGTGCGTGCAGACGTGAAGAGACGCGTCGCGGGGGATGGAGGGGGAACAGTTGGCAGGGAAAGGATGACGAGCAAAGAGCGGTAGGAGATGCCTTGCATGTGTACGTGTTGGCCTTTGCACATTTCTCTGCCTACTTCACGTCTAGTCTGCACAAAATGGGAGAAGAGCGTCATGCTAGTTGATATCATATTGATGGAAAAGTGATATTAACAAGGAAGCACCTCCTGAGCGCCCTTGACCGCCGGCCACCGAGCCAATAGCAGTGTCGGCATGTTTGGGGATAATGGCTTTCTTACTCCCACCGGGCGTCATGGAGCGCCCTGGTCGACGGCGACAGTGCGCCAGTGAGTCAGAGTGGCCATTGGCAGGCATGCATGTCTGTCTACTCTACAGGGCCAAGTGCTGATCGTCAGCGATACTTGTCGGTGGGTTGGTTGATCCCGGGGTGGTGGTAGGTTGGTTGGAGCTTATGAGGCTGGCGGGAGGCTGGTTGGGGAAGTATGCGCCAGAAGTATGCGCCAGATCTGATGATGAGGGAATGAAGATTGGAGAATGGATGGAGAATGGTACGATGGGCGACGACACTTATGCAGGCACTGATACACCGACTAATGCGGGCAGATGCGGGCAAATGCAGGATAATGCAGGATAAATGCAGGCAGAGATGTGGGAAGATGCAGACACTCCAAACCGACATATACCACACCACAGTCCAAGGCGTCGTCAGGGCAGTAATTGGAGCAGAAACCAGGGCAGATAGCACACTTTCTCCCCGCATGCTCGTACTGATTCGTACTGATCGCATGTAGATTGCCGTCGTCTGTTCCACCACTTTGTCTCTAAGCGCAAGATTTTCGCAATGGCGCTTCGTGGTTCGTGGTCGAGTTGCACATCCGTCGCTGCTGCCTAAAAACGCTGAGATACCCCAACCCATCACCCCTTTCGCCCCTTGATCCCTTCCCTGCAAGAAATAATGGACCTCCATAACCCACCCATAACAAGACGCACATATGATCCATGCAAAATCAGTCCAGCATACCACTCTGGTATCCATGCTCCGTTTCCGTTTCTGTTTCCGTTTCCAAGCAGCCAAGGCGTGTATGCAGAAACGTATTTCCCGGCATTTCCTGCGCCGACCCGGCGAGCTGGGTTACGAGATGGTTGGGATCCAGCATCCAGCATCCAATATCCAGTATCCAGAGAGGGCGATGCGATGGGGTCGCAGGGTTTTGTATTAAACCCTGTCAAAAGAGAATCCTGTCGGTCCCAGCCACCGGGAACGGGCGGGATATCCGGCGGAACTATAACCTATATTATAGGGTATTATAGTTCTCAAGAAAATGCGGAAATGCGACCATCACTCTGTCAGTTTTTATTGTATTTGATCTCGTCATCAAATGTGATAGCTATTCTTCGCATTGAAAGTCGGCAAATGAGTTGCGCAGGGCAGCGCAGGGCAGGGCTGCAAAACACAGTTTCAGAGAACATATCATAGTGAGATATAATGCACTCAGCCCGGCGCATCCAACCGACCCCCAATTCCCAGCACTCCCAGCCGGAGATAAAAGAGGAGAGAGAGAGGGGGAAACATAATCATGCAGCTGGGAGGACAGATGGATGGCCATGCGACAGGTGCGACGAACCGTATTGTACAGCACAACACCATCACTATCACCATACAGACTGGACACCAGACTACTGTGCCCACCCAGGGATATCATGCAAGTATGGGAAGGTACATGTCTCTCTCAATCCCAGCTGTCAGTCTCCACCACCACCACCACCAACCACCAAGAAACTGCAACAAGTATGCAACTACCAACTACCAGCTCCCTCCGGCACTAATAACCCCATGTCGCTTAGCGCGCTTGTCAATCTGGTTATCCCCCCAAATCCCCCATCCTTCATTCCTCATTCCTCATCCCAGTCTCCAATCTCCAGCCTCTCCCATCCCACATCTCGCTACCGAACGAACACCGACATACCCACCATCAATCACCGATAGCCTATCCACCTCTCCATCTTTGAATCTCTCCCACGCCTCACTATTGACTTATCCCTCCCATTATCCCTCCATCTAATCCCTCCATCTAATCCCTCCATCTAATCCCTCCATCTAATCCCTCCATCTAATCCCTCCATCTAATCCCTCCCTCTTTCCCCCTTTTTTCGCTGCAACCCTGCCAATGCCGGTCCTTTCACCCCACGCCATCCCTTCTGCGGCCATCCGATGCATCCCACCCCCATTCGCCAATCTTCCTTCAATGCGCCCCTCCGCTCCTTAGCTCCTCTCCCCCGATCCCGGGATCCCCTCCCCGCGGGACCCTTTCCTCTATTCCCTACCCTTCCCATACCAAACCCCTAGTGAACCCTGCCGATCCCCGTCCAACCCATGCCACCCAGCTAGACATGCCATCGTGACCGAGACACATATCCTTCCCACCCAACCCCCCACCATGCTTGCCCTGCGCTGTGCGAGCAAACCCTTGCGATGCCCTCCCTTTCACCATCTTTCACATATCAACCAGCGCCTCCTCCCAGATATCCAGTCGTGTTCCTTCCTCACTCACCCATATTCTCACTTTCCTGAACCTCTCTCACATACTCAACACGAAATTGACTGGATATCTGCCCGCCGCCGCAAAAACTGTGCACACGCTGAATTAAGACGCTGTGCGACACCCCACTCAACCACCCCTTGCGTCCATCCCAAATCCATCACCCTGGCATCCCTACGCCGTTCCACCATGCCGAGCGAGGCACAGATGGCGAAGTTTATGTACTACATCGTCAAGCAGCTCGATGTGCGCAGTGTAAGATTCTGCACCGCTATCCCCAAAAAACACATCTAACATGCCCCAAGGTGGACTGGAACCTCGTCGCCAGCGACATGGAAATCACCAATGGCCACGCGGCCCGCATGCGCTTTGCCCGCTTCAAGAATCAAATGGAAGGCACCGTCCCCAAGGCCCGCGCACCCCGAGACAAGTCCCGTGCGCCAAAAGCGAAGCGCGCCAAGACCAAGGATGAGAAGAAGGAGGAGGACGGCAGCGAGAAGGCCTTGCTGAAACTGAAGCTCGAGGAGGGCGCCGCTGGAGACTCTGCTACGCGTGCGTCGGGAGAGCCCGCGGAACAGGCTCCCGTCAGATCGCCAGCAGTCAAGCCCGAGCCGGCGGATGAGATCCTCCTTGGAGATGCGGATGCACCAGGCGAGATGGTCAACGAAGGCGGACTCCCAAAGCACAACGTACACGTGACGGTCACGCCCTCTCACTCCCCGCCGCTGTCGACTAACCCAACGCCATCGCACGCCCTCACAACTCCTTCGCACCACCAGGAGTCCCCCTACCACGACCTCTCCCCGCACCAACGCCGTCCTTCCATGGAGTTTTCACCCGCCTCCAGCTTCACGTTCTCCCCGCACGACATGATGTCCTCCCAGGGCAGCATGTTCATGCAGTCCATGGACGGAACGGGGTCGCAGGGTATGGGCATGGCGCCGACGAGTGCGTTCTATGATCCGTTTCTGTACGGGTCGCCTCAGCCACAGCAGCAGCAGCAGCAACAACAAATGCTGGTTGACGCTCAGGGGAGGCTGGTGAAGGGCGAGCTTCAGTGGGATGCGTCGTTTTGTTGATTGTTGAGACGAGTGAGATGAATAATGATGGGGCGGGTGGGATTAATAGAACATTGATGTCGGTTGGCATAGTCATATGGGATGGGTGGATAAAACGGGTTTGTGGAGGAGTTCTGCATGTGTGATGGAGGCGGGCATTTCTGTGCGTGGGTTGTTGGGTTTTGTGAGTTTTTGAGTTTTGTTGTCACCATGGATACCATAGCATAGATCGCGTGTATTGGGTTTGGACATAATGATGGGAATTAGATTAGATGGATGGAAGGGAGGACCTCTGGGAACTGGAATTCAGCATATGTTGCCACTCTTGTTTATTTTTTTGTGGATATAAATATTGAAGTGAATTTGAACTCCACCTGCTCTTTGAGATGTGTTCTTATTTTGGTTGAGATTATATGATAAAATAATATTAGTATTTGAGAGCAGTTGGGAAAATAGAATTGGGAAATTAATAGTACTGTGCGTCTATCTTTGTAATATTTACTTCCTGGAAATAAAAAATATGCCACTACAAATAAATGAGATCTCTGTAATTCTATTGTATTTACGTTTGCCTCGGGCCTTGAGTAACGGGATTAGCCCACATAGCACAGGAAGACTCGAAGAGCTTCCCCTGCATCTATCGAGTATCGATCTGAAAAGAACGCGTATTAACTAGTAATCGACTAAACTCCTTCAGTTTCTGACATAACAGCTCAATAAATCGAGTGCCACTGCCTTTCAAACCCAACCAATATAAGTTGCAGGAGAAGCTGGAGGAAAAGCGTCGGTTTCTGACCGCCCTTCTAGCGGACCTCTTCGCTTTGAGGACTATAAATTCAACCTTTCAACCCACAACTGTTTGCAAATATTACATCAACCATCTTCTTCACAAACATCCATCCACTTACCACTGCCTTTGTATCATTGCAAGGCTTTATACTTTGCAAATCAAACCAATCAATACAAGAGTAAGTTGCCCTTCGATCTTCTCACTTCGAGTAATAAACCCCAACCAAGTTGGTGCTTCTAAACAACATTTGGTCAAATTATACCTCTAAGCTCTACTTGGACTTTCTTCAAAACCATATCAGTGATCAGTTCACTATCTGTGAAAGGTATATACCTGAGCATTTGCAAGCGGAACCTCAAGTCGGCGACCCTCACTTCACTACTGCCATACTCACATTCTCACAATTTCACCACGAACCTTCCTCACCAAACGACCAACCCGACAATTTCCATATTTTCTCATTACACACCGCTAACCCCTCTGAAAGGCTCAGCTTCTACCACTATCTACTTCGATCTTTGCACCCAACAAGTTCATCACGTTCAAGATGTCTGCCCAGCCACCATCCTCTCCGGCTCAGCCTGGCGCCCCTCGCGTCCCAACCGCGCAGGAGTCCAACTTCCTCGTCGCCATCGTCAAGAACAGTGATGGAGTCACCAACGTAAGTTTCCATCTGTACATGCGCATTCTCCCATGTTTGTCTTCACTGTCGTTTACGGGAATTCGTTGTGCATTTGTCTTTAAACATTGCGCATTATCATAAATTCACCCACACCAATCATGTCCCAATGAACTCGCTATCTGGCTGGCGTATTTTCTTTTCCCGTCGCATAATTTCAAACACAAGAAAACAGGTTACTAATAATCTCACAGATCGATTGGGAGGCCGTTGCCAGAGAGGCAGGCTACAACAATGCTTCCACGGCCCGTGTCCGCTTCGGCCAGGTCAAGAGAGCTCTTGGCTGGACTGTCAAATGCGTAGGCTCAAAGACTAGCCCCACCAAGGCCAGCCCCACCAAGGTCGAGAAGAAGCCTGCCAAGCCAAGAGCCCGCAAGCCAAAAGCCTCGAAGAAGCAGGAGGAAGCCTACAAGGAGGCCATCTCTCAGGCTGCGGATGATGATTCCAATGGCGATGAGCAGGATGATGCCAATGGTCTCAAGGAAGAGTATGGCAACGGCTACAAACAAGAAGTTGAGGTCATCAAGGCCGAAGATGTTGACGAGGATGGAGATACCCCAGCTGAGGAGGATTACGCCTCCGCCGATGACTATGCCTGAAAGTCTCCGGCAATCAAATTTACATCCAGAGCTTGGGAGAACAGTGGGGATTTCATTCCGATCTGACTGTTTTTCGCCACAACACTGATGGTTTCAGTGCATTTGGCAGCAAGTTCTGCTCATATTGTAAGTTGCCATCGATTGTTTCACTTGCCGAAGATGCACTAACATGAAAACCCCTTGCAGATTCCAGGTTTACATATTCAAAGTAAATCTGAAGGCGGGGCCGGAAACCTGCAGGTATCGGGGGAATATGGCGCCGGGGAATGGGTTAATTGCGAATGATTCCTTTCTTTCTGAATATATATATTTTGCGTCGTGATCCAGGACAGATGGTCGGAGGAGAAAGGGAGCATGGAAGTTTCCGCTTAGGAATGAAACCGCGTTTTTTATCATTGCATATCATGTGTTGAATCCGTGACACGCCTGTTTCATTGCCTCATTATCCCAATTATGGTTTCCGTTTGTTTGCTGTTGGACTCCGAGAATGAGTACTGGAATAATCATTTAGCAGAATTATGGCACGTGGTAGTCAGTACAATTGGACGAGCTCGCTTTTTGTTTTGAAAATTAATCCTAACCGCACAGAACACACTCGAATAAGCTAACTGGGCCTCTTAACACCCATCCGATGGAACTCTTGTCTCTGGGAATTCTTCAAACTCGAGGTCATATACATAACTATTATTGGCTTTTTGGACGGGATCAACATATGTAGCAGGCCACAGGTGCTATGATATCCATGCTGCACTTGTGGTGAATGCCTGGAATCGCCCAAGGCAACAAGAGTGGGCGACCGGCAGTCGGAACAACCCTTTAAAAGAGTATAAAAACCCAGGCAACTGGATCAAAGCGGCTTCGTATATGCGACGAGTACTGAAAATCAGACGAAGGCGCGTTTACTATCTATTTGAAGGGATGTTTGGGATAACACAGAACCAAATAGAACAAACTAGTCAAATCAGATGCTAAAGTTCATATACGTTGTGAAGTGGCAGTGGATGCATGTTTTGTAAAACCGAGTTGAATGTTTACCAGTCGATGACCTCGGAATTCTACCAGAGGGCCCTGTATCTTGCTCCTGACTAAACTGATATCGGTCTTGGCAACGTTCAGAAAGTGAACGTCAACCTCTGATAATACTAGGAAGGTGTAGAAATTTCAAAACTCCCCCAGACGAACAAACAGAAACCCCGAAGGCTCTCGGAGTACCAAGTGCAGCCGCAAATTCCCCGCCTACCACAGAGCTCTCCAGTATAAATTCAAAGATTGGCCTCTTACTGACCTCCCTTCTTTCATCACAAACAACCTCGAGCAAGAAACACCACCAGTTTGCATCCACCACATTGCTTTTGTTCCATTATCTCGAAAAGGCAAAGGAAGCAATAGGTATGAGCATAACCCCCGCAATAAACAACAATTAGATCTTCAGTTCCACTCATTCAGTATCTTCAACCTCATCTAAACAATACTAAGACAGCCACAGCTCGAGTCCAACTGTTCTCACAAACAAAAGCATTTCCAAGATGCCACCCAAGGTAAAACACTTCCACCAAGCACAACACGGCGACAGCCACTAACTTGAACCAGAAGGTCGACACCGCCGCTGACGGCACCGTTGATACCGGCAGCTCTGGCATGCGCGCCGAAGATGTGCTGTTCTTGATTGATTGCCTCCAGAACACTACGGGTGGGCAGGTTCAGGTAATCCACCTTCGATCTCCTTTGTCTCAACACCCAGCCTGTCATCTTGAGTGCTGTATTGAGACCAAACATTTAACATAGCCGACGAATACTAACTTTTTGCTCAGATCGACTGCAATGCCGTTGCCAAGAAGCGTAACATGGCCAATCATCGCTCTGTTGCAAACCGCATTGCTACCATGAAGAAGAGATACGGCCTGCCACTTGCTACCAGCGCAGCCAAAGCTGCTGGCAAAACCGGCGAAGTTGTCGATGGCAGCGGCGATGCCGCCGTGGGCGTTCAAGCTTCCCCAGTCAAACGCACCCCCAAGAAGAAAGCGGCTCGTAAGGCCCCATACAAGGTTGTCAAGCGCGAGGAAAACCAAGGCCAGAGCCCTTCTGACAACGATGTTGATGAGGACCGTCAGTCAGGCATGGATACCGATGATATGGAGAAGATGGTATTTGGCGACCCTGATGAGGAGGAACATGATGGCCAGCAGGACGGCATGGAGCTCATGGTCGACGCCAACCACGATGTCGTTTGATTTTCTTCTCAGGCGCCTTTTGGCCATTGACCGGGGATGTTGGTTTCTGAATTATAAGCATCATAACAGCTGGGCGTATGGAAGCAATGAGTTTCGTGAGGCGGGGTCATCGGATGGATATGGAGGTCTGAGATGTTTTTACGCCTTGATTGGGATTCACTGAGTTAAGAATTGATTGACTTTTCAACCGCCGTGTTACAGTAATTGGATGTGATTTCATAAGGTTTAGGAATAGTCTTCGGTATAAGCCACGACCATGCTCATATCTGGTATTGTGCACCCTGGCGTTGAACACTTATTCATGCCAGACATATTTGGGATGGACTGTCTGATCAGATGCAGTTTGCTAATCTAACCTCTAGCAGTCAGCCATTGAAGCTGAAGCAACACAATAGCGAGCGTAATTATGGTATAACTTCGCATTGGAGTACCACCAAAACATTGAAAATGGAATTGAAACACTGGCAGGGCAACAGATGAGCGCCCAGGAGTAGAAGTGGGATTTTCTACCACACGACTATGGACACGGCTTCACGATGGGCAATTCCTGTGACAAAGAAAGAGTTTGATATGTTAGATAAAATTCACGTACTTCAAAGGAACTGGTTGGACGTTGTACTGCAATTATGATTGCCAGCTGAATGTTTGCTGCATATACCGCACCCACGCTTGCAGGAACCTGCTCACCAAAGATAGCGAGCATCTCCAACACGTAGGATCAGGTATTGAAGGTTCACTTACTCTTACACTGGGGTTTGTTGGCTTTGAAGCGTCGGAAGCCGATATATGCGGCAGTAGCATCCCAGACCACACCACAAACCCTGTGTTCGTTTATGGAACAATATTGGCCAAAGTCGATCCAGGTCTTGCTTCCATACTTAAACTCAAATATTTCCTCCATGGTCAGGCCAACTCTTCGGTGGTGAGCAACATATATCTCAGACTTCGAACATCCACAGGTGCTTCCTTCCTTCACATCATACACCTGCTTCTGTCTATCACATACTTGCTATCCACCGTTGAATGCACATACCTGCTACTGCCTCATTGCTCAGACAACGATTGCTCATTTGCACACCTCGGAGCTCAATCGCCAGTCATCGACGGATATCATCAATATGCCACCAGCAACAAACGAAGAGCAGTTTCGCTTCCTCATCTCCTGTATCCGTTGGTCAAACAATGGCAAGGTATGAACTTGCTTGAGTTCACTGGAAGCTCATCGCTAATTATTTCCACAGGTTGATTTCACCGAAGTCGCCAAAGAATGCCAGGTGGTGAGCAAAGGTGCAGCGTAAGTCAACATCCCAATCTCAGTCCCACCCCAGTCACAGCTGGCCGTTTCTTCCGACGACTTTTACTTACGAGTCCATGCAGCGCAAAGCGATATGAGCGTATGATGCGCGCCCATGGGATACACCCCAACGGAGGTCCTGGAAGAGCTCCAACCGCCCGCCAGCCGAAGACTGAGCGCAATGCCGGACCGTCTCCCACCAAGAAAGCAAAGGGCAAGGCTGCTGCATTTGATGACAGTATGAACGTTGACGACGACGAGGAGCCAACGGGAAGTGACAATTTCAAGGCGGAGAACAGTCAGGATGAGGAGCTTCTCGTCATCAAGTCTGAGCAGTTCTACGACGCCCAAGATCTCCAAGAAGATTGAGGAGTCGACAAGTTGGCCAACTGCCAAGTTGTGGTTTACGGCATTTCTGATCTCAAGCAAGGTTTTCTATAATATGATAGTTCGAGGTGGAACGAAATCGTGCGCCCCAAAGAGCAAAAGGAGATAATGTGCCTTTGCAAATAGTAGATCGCAACAGCCAGAGATTTTAATTCTATGATTCTGCTATTGTTCCATGCAGTAAATGTGTGAAGATTGAAAGGTGAATGTCTTTTGTTGTTGCCACGGATACTCATAAACTCACCTAGATTGTATTCTCAACAGTGACCTCCTTTGCCATTTAATTTTCGGGCCAAGGGCATATTTCGATCAGTGAGACTTTTGAGGTGCCAGAGTGTCTATAAAGACGCCAATGAATAATAGTGCCTGGCATGCTTAATTGCATTTGCAAAGACTAGCGAACAAAACGCGTCTTCTCAATGAGCAAATGGCCCCTTTGTAAACATTGTCCCCTTTCTTCACTACCACAACAATAGCAACTCTACACAATGCGGCGAGTATCTAGAGTCCCTCTAGCACTCCTCAATTAGGTACGTAGACTGACTTCTTGTCGTTACCATTCTTGCTGTCACTTCCCTTGGACTCCCGCCATGGTTTCTGGACTTTTTGATTTGACCTGATACCCACTACAGCTTCACCTTTCCTACAACAACCACTTCATTTGACTAGGCTATTATCCCTTCTTTAAATCCATCTCACCTTCATCAATAGCTGGATATCACAAGCTATTACTTGTATTGCTCCTCGCTTTGATTGCTGGATAAACATACCACATCAAGACGAGATCTTGCGAGCCTCAATCGATTTCAAGACTCCAATTCACCAAGGCTCTTGTCTTTCTCGCACAGTCAAACCCAGTACCAGCTTCCGGTACCAGCTTCCGGAAACATTGCACCAGCTTCAATCACAACTCGTATTTTTCGAGATCGCAAGATCGACATAGCCGCCATGCCTCCAATTAAAAGACCGAAGGTCGGGGCAAAGACTGCCAGCGGTTCTGAAGCCAAGAACATCATTGCTCGTCGCAGGAACTCAGCCGCAAAAACGGCCGTTGGGAGCCCTGCGTCCAAATCACCGCGCAAAAACGCACGCAAAAGCAGCGAAGACGACGGTGTTAAGGATGAACCTTACGAGCCAAGCGAAGATGAGATCAATGGTGGTAGTGCCGAAGGTAGCTCGCCAGCTTCCAAGCCTGCAAAGGGCAAGAGAGCTGGAGAAACGCCCACCAAAAAGTTGATTTATAAGAAACACCTCAGAAGAGATGCATCGAAATTCACCACTAGCCAAGCCATGGTGGATGCGGAGGAGGAATTCGATCCGCGTGCTGCTGCGCTCCGAGGAAAGGCAACCCAGAGCGGTGGGAACGGGCGTAAGAAAGGTCGGAGGCTCATTCGTTGGACTGGTAAGCCTTTTGCCTCAACAATGAATGTGTATCCGAAGCGAAGCTAACTCATCTTGCATTAGCCCAAGCGGACCAGCTCTTGCTGCTTTGCCTCCACCACGAAATGGCCAGAAATAAGGAAGAGCTTCCTTACGAAGCTATCGCACAGCGCATGTTCCCCGAAAAAAATGCCACAGGGGGAGCCATCAAGGAGAGATTTGCGAAGCTCCGCATCGAGTGTTTGAATAGGGGTTCGTGGGTGCCACCGATCCTTGGCAAGACCCCACAGAACACTCGGCCAGACGTCCGAGGCGTTGTTCGTCTCGCCCCCGGAATTGACAAGGGCCGCTTCATTCTTTGGAAAGAGGATGCATCCAAGCTTATTGACCCAAAAGATATCAACAAAGGCCACGTCGATGCCCAAAAGAAGGGGCTCGAATTCCCGGAACGTATCTGGATCAGCCCAAGTGCTGAGAAGGAGTACTTCAAAACAGTGAATGACCACAAAGCATGGAATCATTCGCCAATAGCCGGTCCAGTCCCGACTGATGATGATGAGTTGCTCTCAGACGAAGATGAGGAGGAGGACGACATGGAGGTGGTATCAGATGATGGTGTCGCCGTACCATGCACACCGAAAAAGCGCAAAGCTGCTGTTTCCACGGGCTCCTCAAATAAAAAGCCAAGAGCGGTTGCTCGTCCAATTCCGAAGAAGATTGCCGCAAAGGGAAAGGCGAAACAGGCCGACGACAGCGAATTTGAGGGGACTACACCTTGCTCGGGTAATCGCAGGCTTTCACCAAGGAAAGTGTCGAATGGATCAAAGAGATATGTTGCGACAACACCAATCGAATCATCAGATTCCAGCACCGCTAAAACAGACGAGTCGAGCGATGAGAGTGAGGACGACGAGAGCCCGACCAACAATCGATTGATGATGATGGCATTTGACAAGGACGAGGAAGTTAGACCCTTGAGATCCATTGTGATTGTCCGTGGATTTACTCCTGGTGCTCTCAGCAAATACCCAGCTGGCATCCAGGGCCCTGGTGACGACGACTATGCTGACGATGAGGTGGCTGAGAAAGTTGTCGCTCAGTATGATGGGGGCGATGGGGGCCAGCCCGTCACTGCCGCTGACGGAGAAGATAAAGCAGCCGTTCTTTATCAAAGCAACCCGGATGCTCAGATTGCCAATGGCATGGGCAGAATTGGACAAAAGAATTCCATGTACAAGAAGTACTATAACGTCCAGGATCTCCTTAGTGCCATGAGTCGCAACACAGATAGCGATGGAGAAGTGATCAATAAAAGGCTGTGGGAAAACTATATTGAGCAAATGAATGCGCTCAATGCAGGTGGGATAGTGGAAAGCCCGTCTCAAAGTCCAACCCACAACCAGTCCGACCATCAGACACAGGACCCTCAGTATGGACAGGGCCAAGCACAAAACCAGTTCACAGCCAATGGCCTTAACTCTTTCCCAGATGATTTTGAGGGTTCTCAAATTGGCTTCGGAGACTCCCAAGTCGACTTTGGTAATTTCAATTTCTTACCAGTCCGTCCCCGCGAAATTCAGGGAATGGCCCTTCAGCGCAACACCAAGAACTTCAATGACAATGGCTCGATCAATGCAACTCAGCACCAAACGACCAAAGAAAAGGTGGTTAGCCCAAGATTCATTGCCAAACAAGAGCCTGCTCCAGAAGGATTGTCTGGACAAGATGTCACCCTAGCGCCAGCGCCAGGAGATGACTACTTCTCATTTGACGAATATACCGGCACTGGACAGGCATCCTTTGACGGCAGCTTTGGCCCCTTGGATCCAACCGAAGGTTACCTCAATTTCTAGGGTAAACCCGAAGCATTTATGGTGGATATGTGGTTGTCCAGAACTATATTCTTTCTGCATTTTCATGGAATACCAATCGGAGCAGACGCTATGCTGGTAATGATAGCAAGACGGCGCAGCAATGAAACACGGATACTTGCATTATACCAATTGGCACTTGATTCACGAAAATATGACACTTGATTTGCTTTTAGGATGAGACACGATGGGTGGCGGCGGATTGTGTTTGCGAATTGCGGAGTATGAATGGAAAGACACTCGGAGCTGCCAAGCCTCTACTGAGATCACTACAATCATAGTTCACTTGCAGACTCTGGTGTGACCTTTCGAGGAGTTGTTGATTCTCAGTTGACGCAGGTACTTCCTATACTGGAGACTCAAAGTAATGATCGCAGCCCTCGGGCGGTGGATATGCTTCGAGTCCCGTGGTTTAGATAGGCAGACAGTCTGTCAATTGAAGACGTATACCATGAAAATGAAGCCTGCAAACTTCTGTGATATGAGACTAATATGAACCTCCCAGGACAGTACAGTAAGAAACGATCACAGGCAACAATACAGCAATGGGGACAAAGTATGAGTTGGACGATGAGTTGGACATGTAAACGCCAATGATAAATGGTTAACCTCACGGTTTGAAGTAGAAGAGGACAGGAAATTAACATGTGCAGGCTCAACACTTGTTGCTGTCGACGCTCTTTGTACGATTGTACGATTGTACGATAACTTCAAACCACACAGCTAAGAGGGCATGAAGGACAATTGAGGGGATTGTGGCTGGATATGTATAAATATCTACTGTGGTCTCCCTGGCTTACCGTACTGACGGCACTCGCTCTCTTCTCCTGACAATCCCTGGCTTCTCGGCTTCTCCTTCCATAGCTGCCACGCTATTCCCAGAACGCGCTAGTGCCATTCTCGGCTCACGACGGAAGAAGCGACTGGAAACTTTCTCCAGATCCCCGAGTTTCTTCATAAACAACGGGATCGTCTTCTGCTCAACCTCCCTCCAAAGTCGCTTCTGTAATATCTTTCAATTGTAATAATAGCGCCCTTGTCCCTTCTTTTCTTCATCCACATCTCATAATGCAGCGCGCATTAACACAAAGGGCTCGGGCTTCGGTCCTCTCTTCATCAGCTGTGTCGAAATTGCGTCCAGCGGCCAGTGTCAACACCCAACAGCTCCGATTTGCCCACAAGGTATGTTCTGAAGCTATGCATCCCACGCGGGCAAAGCTAATTCCATCATAGGAGCTTAAGTTCGGTGTCGATGCCCGCGCATCCCTTTTGACCGGTGTCGAGACTTTGGCCAAGGCCGTCGCTACAACCCTTGGACCGAAGGGTCGCAATGTCCTGATCGAGTCGAGCTACGGATCTCCAAAGATCACCAAGGGTATGACACTCACACCTGGAACTACCTTTAACAGCTGCTAACAATATGTAGATGGTGTTACTGTTGCCAGGGCCATCACTCTCCAGGACAAGTTCGAGAACCTCGGCGCCCGCCTCCTCCAAGACGTCGCGTCGAAGACCAACGAGACTGCCGGTGACGGAACCACATCTGCCACTGTTCTCGCCAGGGCCATCTTTTCCGAGACTGTCAAGAACGTTGCTGCCGGATGCAACCCAATGGATCTTCGCAGGGGCACACAGGCTGCCGTTGAGGCCGTCGTCGAGTACCTCCAGGCAAACAAGCGTGATGTCACCACCAGCGCTGAGATTGCACAAGTTGCGACCATCTCCGCCAACGGCGACCAGCACATTGGTGCCCTCATCGCCAGCGCCATGGAGAAGGTTGGCAAGGAGGGTGTCATCACCGTCAAGGAGGGCAAGACCATGGAGGATGAGCTTTCCGTCACCGAGGGTATGCGCTTCGACCGCGGTTTCGTCTCCCCATACTTTATCACCGACACCAAGTCCCAGAAGGTTGAGTTTGAGAAGCCATTGATCCTTCTGTCCGAGAAGAAGATCTCCGCCGTTCAGGACATCATCCCGGCCCTTGAGGCTTCCACCCAACTCCGCAGACCTCTTGTCATCATTGCCGAGGACATCGATGGTGAGGCCCTCGCTGTCTGCATCCTTAACAAGCTCCGCGGCCAGCTTCAGGTTGCCGCTGTCAAGGCCCCTGGTTTCGGAGACAACCGCAAGTCCATCCTGGGCGACATCGGTATCCTCACCAACGCCACCGTCTTCACTGATGAGCTTGACATCAAGCTCGAGAAGGCCACCGCTGATATGCTCGGCTCCACTGGATCCATCACCATCACCAAGGAGGACACCATCATCCTCAACGGCGATGGCAGCAAGGATTCCATCAGCCAGCGCTGCGAGCAGATCCGCGGCGTTGTCAACGACCCAACCACCACCGACTACGAGAAGGAGAAGCTCCAGGAGCGCCTTGCCAAGCTGTCTGGCGGTGTTGCGGTCATCAAGGTCGGCGGCTCGTCTGAGGTCGAGGTCGGCGAGAAGAAGGACCGTTACGTTGACGCCCTGAACGCCACTCGCGCAGCTGTCGAGCTTGGCATCCTCCCAGGTGGTGGAACTGCTCTCCTCAAGGCCGCGGCCAATGCGCTCGGCGGTGTCAAGCCAGCCAACTTCGACCAGCAGCTCGGTGTCTCGATCATCAAGAACGCCATTACCAAGCCAGCTCGCACCATTGTTGAGAACGCTGGGCTTGAGGGTTCCGTCATCGTCGGCAAGCTGATGGATGAGTACAAGGGAGAGTTCAACAAGGGCTTCAACTCTGCCACTGGTGAGTACGTTGACATGATTGAGGCTGGTATCTTGGATCCTTTCAAGGTCGTCCGCACTGGTCTGGTTGACGCCTCCGGTGTCGCGTCTCTGCTCGGCACAACCGAGGTCGCCATCGTCGAGGGCGAGGACAAGTCTGCCGGCCCACCCGGTGGAATGGGCGGCATGGGTGGTGGCATGGGTGGCATGGGCGGCATGGGGTAAGTCATCCAGTCCATACAATGTAACCTAAGCTAACCAATCTCCAGTGGAATGATGTAAGAAAGGAGCGATAAGCAAACGAAAAAGAACCTGGGTCTGAGCCAGTTGTACAATACTATGTGTCATATTAGCGTCCGGGGATGTTCAGGTGTATGAAAGCAAAGGGGTGACTTCTGAAGCGTTTTGATCGACTCCACTCAACTAATAGATGGATGGGAAGACGGCGGGGGCTTTGGAGGAGGTCGTGGATGGGGATGATGGGACGATGTGCGATGTGCATGTTGTATACTATGCGACGATAAAAAGAACCACCTTGTAAGAAGAATAAAAACACTGTAACACTTCTAATATTAGACATATCTGACTTCAATGAATGTCTCGTCTTGCCACTGGCATTATCATGTGATGTGCCCCGAATGTCTCATCTGAACCAAGGAAACTAAATTTGCTCTATAAAACGGCCGATGCCTGATCTAGGCAGCTCAATTAGTATTCTGGGTTCGGACACTGCCCCTAGAGCTTACCAAACAAGAGGCCCAATATCTACTCTCGAAATTTGGTTGCCTGCCACAGTTTGATAATGTTGTTATTTGGTGGCTGACGAGTAAGCGAGTGTTGATGTCACGTGCATCACCCCACCAACATGTCGCAAGTAGTGTCGTCGACAACAACCCGCATCCCCCTCAATCCCTCACACAAACTTGCACATATCACTCTCATCGCCGGTTTTTATATCTCTTTACCCGTGGAACTGTAACAACGTTCTGCCTTCCTACTACCCCGCCACAAGATATCCCTTCTACGTACGTCTGTCTTCCACAGGAGAAATCCCTCAACAATGTGATCGTCGTCATCACTCTCTTTCCCCCCTCCGAACGGATGCCTTGCGCAGCACCAAGCTTGAAGCTGACCCGGATTTCTATACAGCTTCCCCAACCTTTATTGTGCGTCCAATATAGAACAAAATGGTATGAATCCCTCTCCGCCTGCAGCATGAGCACAGAAATACTAAACTCCATCGCTATAGTCTCAATCAGGGTCAGTTTACCTCGATTCCCCGCTTGTCACCGCCCCGCAATAGGCCGGCCGATTGGGCTATCAATATTCAACAACAACAACCACCATAACCACAACGCTTGCTACATGGTGCTATTGGCTTGTAGCAGGTATGGCTTGGAGATCATTGCTGACTTGACCTTTATGCAGTGCCCAAGTGTCGCAAGAGTGCGTCACCAAGTTCAACGAGCTCAAGCTTGGCAAGAGCATCAAGTACATCATCTACAAGCTCTCCGATGACTACAAGGAGATTGTCGTCGAAGATGCGTCCGAAGATGCCGACTGGGAAGGCTTCCGCCAGAAGCTCATCTCTGCCCAGTCGAAGACCAAGAGCGGTTCGCTGACCAAGGGACCCCGATACGCCGTTTACGACTTTTCCTACGACCTGTCGTCTGGCGAGGGTAAGAGAAGCAAGATCACCTTTATCGCGTGGTCTCCGGATGATGCTGGAATTCAGGTAAGGCTAGGACGTTTTCCGGGGTAGGATAACAGTACTGACGCGGACACAGCCCAAGATGGTTTACGCCTCCTCCAAGGATGCTCTCAAGCGCTCTCTCAACGGTCTCGCCGCCGAGTTCCAAGCCAATGACGAGGATGATATCGAGTACGCGAGCGTGCTCCAGCGAGTCTCCAAGGGCCTTGCATAGGCTATTCGAGCAACAGAAAGAACATGAATCTGAGCCACGTGGGAATGGAAGGGTGGGAGGACTTGTCGTTTGCTAGATAACTGTACGCTGCCCGCGCGGTTGATACCAGGAGCGGTTCGGATGGTAGATGTCGGACGACAGGTCGACAGAGTGGAGGATGCAATTTCAACATGGTGTATATGACTTGATCTCTGTAGTCATACGTATGCATTGGACGCTTGCTCTACACGATGCTCTTCTATGTCTATGATGCACCAGCCCTCGACTCCCATGCCTCTCGAAACAGAGCGGCTGCCCTTTCCCCTTCTCCGGCGTCCTTCACCCTCTGCGCCAGGAACCCCCTCAAGTCCGTCCAGAACGCCTCCGTCTCAAATACCTCCTTTCCACTCTCCCCAACCGCCACACTTGGTAATTGTTCCTCTGATTTGCTCTGGGCCCCTGTCCCCACGCTTCCTGCACCTCCAATAACCATGATCCCAAATTCAATCTCGGTATCCTCTTCGCCCACCAGCTCCTCAACGACCTTGGCGTCGCCGACTGGTTTCCGCCGATGCAAGATCTTGATTTTATCAACTGCTATATTTGCCTGGGCGGATACTTCCGTCTTCAGGTCCAGAATGGAGAGAAGGGGTGACTGTTGCTTGAGTGCGACTTCGATTGGTGGGTTGCGCGCAGAGCGTAAAGTGATTGATAGTGTGCGCTGGGCGCCCGGGGCGAGCTTCCTGCGTTTGGGAAGGGTCTTGGGAAGTTTCGGGAGGATATACTGCAGCTATTAGCAGGGTGGCTTGTGGGGTGGAATTTGGAGACGTACAGCGCCGCGGGGTGGGTAAGACTTGGGATCTTCAGCGTGGGTAGGAGAGATCTTGGAGGGGCGGCTTGAGAGGGTTGTGAGGAAGGACTCCGCAAAGGAGAGTTCGCTCATGTTTGCGGTTTCGGTATTAATAACTTATGGTGAAGCAATTTGAGATTCGTCAGGAAATAAAGGGACACGAAGGTTGAAGTGCGGCGCGGCGTAAGGTACGTTGTGGGGGAAGCTTGGTGGTGTTCATGAAGCTCCATGCCACGGCAGCCTCGCCGATGAGGCGCCAACGCTAGTGACTTATCGGGCGGACAAAATTCTGTTCGCCAAAAAATATTCTGAGGGACGAGATGATAACAAGGGAATTTCGCAAGATCCTGCGAATTCTCAACTTCAAAACTCCACCCTCACAACAGCACCGAAGGTGCAATTATCCGTCGCCATGGGTCCCTCCAGACGTATGCAAAAGCAGGGAATGCCCGACAAGTTGGACGAGGCGCATTTCACAAATCTGAAAAGGAAGGCTGGATTGAGCGTTACAGAGGCGCGCGATGAGAGCAAGAGGGTCAAGGTGTCTGCGAAGAAGGAGCAGGATCACAATATGACCAAGAAGGGAAGCCATTCCGATAAGCCGGCAAGGAAAACGAAGAAGACGACGCAGGTGAAGAAGGGAAAGCCCGTTGTCAAGGCAGTGTCGAAACCAGCTCCCAAGGCGAAGAAGGGCCCAATGCCACTGCCCGGCAGCGACGATGATCTGGAGGGCGCTGACAGCGACGAATCGGACCTGCTGAATGACGAGTTTGATGAACTGAGCGGTGATGAGGCTGAGCTAGGCGACGCAGATGAGTTTATGGATTCGGGGTCGGAGGTGTACGACTCGGAGGAAGACCACAAGACGAGGGCAATGTTCTCGGAGGACGAGGATGAGAGTGACGCAGAGGAAAAGCTGACGGCTGCTAATATTGCGGGTTTGTCTCGGAAGTTGGATGAGCAGATGGCAGCTGAGGCGGCCGATGCGCAGCAGGAATTGGAGGACGCTGCAATGCAGACAAACCTGGCCGGCGACAAGCCCAAGGTGTTTTCGGACGACGAAGAGAGCGGAGATGAGGAGGCGGTGAAGAGCAAGGCCCTGTTGGCTCCGGATCTTCAATTGCTACGATCGCGCATCAACGATACCGTTCGCGTTCTCGACGACTTTTCGAACCTGTCCGAAGAAGGCCGATCCAGAGCAGAGTACACTGCGCAATTACTCAAGGATGTTTGCGCATACTACGGCTACTCTGAGTTCCTGGCCGAGAAGCTGTTCAACCTCTTCCCTCCCAAGGAGGCATTCGCCTTCTTCGAGGCCAACGAGACGGCACGTCCGGTGGTCATCCGCACAAACAGCCTGCGCACTCACCGCAGAGACCTCGCGCAAGCCCTTATCAACCGTGGCGTAACTCTTGAGCCTGTTGGAAAGTGGTCCAAGGTCGGTCTCCAAGTCTTCGAGTCTGCAGTGCCGCTCGGTGCCACACCTGAATACCTCGCCGGTCACTACATCCTCCAGGCCGCATCCTCCTTCCTTCCCGTCATGGCCCTCGCGCCGCAAGAGAACGAACGTGTCCTCGATATGGCCTCCGCTCCCGGTGGTAAGACGACATATATCGCTGCCCTGATGAAGAACACTGGCTGCATCTTCGCCAACGATTCCAACAAAGCCCGTGCCAAGGGTCTCATTGGTAACATCCACCGTCTCGGCGTCAAGAATACGATTGTGTGCAACTACGACGCACGCGAATTCCCCAAGGTTATGGGCGGTTTCGACAGGGTTCTGCTCGATGCTCCCTGCTCTGGTACTGGTGTCATCGCCAAGGATCCCTCCGTCAAGACCAACAAGACTGAGCGCGATTTCTTGATGCTACCGCATCTTCAGAAGCAGCTCCTCCTTGCAGCTATCGACTCCGTAGACCACGCATCCAAGACGGGCGGATTCATTGTCTACTCGACTTGCTCAGTGACTGTGGAGGAGAATGAGTCAGTGGTGCAGTATGCTCTGTCGAAGAGGCCCAACGTGAGGCTCGTGGAGACGGGTCTGACCTTTGGCAAGGAAGGCTTTACGGCATATATGGGCAAGAGCTTTGACGCGAAGATGAAGATGACCCGGAGATACTACCCGCACGCATACAACGTGGACGGTTTCTTCGTGGCCAAGTTCAAGAAGTTCGCCGTCACCCCTGGCAAGGGGCTGGGCAACGCAGCACCTGCGAAGGACCAGGCCGCCAAGAACGATGAGTTGGATGTCGACAAGCGCCCGATTGAGCTGATGGGTGATGAGGATAAGATGGAGTGGGATGATGAGGCGGATATGGTCTTCATTGACAAGGCACAACGGGCACGCATGCGCCGCAAGGGTATTGACCCTAACGCAGCGAAGAGTGCAGAGCCCGCGGTGAGGGAAGAGAAGAAGAAGGTGAACAAGAGCAAGGAGAATACGAAGAAGAATCTTGCCAAGAAGGCAGAGTTGGAGAAAAAGAAGAAGGCTGACGTGGAGATGGCCGATGCTTGAGTGTCTCGATATGAGGTGGAGTTATAAATCTTGCATGAGAGGAGTTTTGCTAGGATAGCCGGAATAGTATTTCGATTGATCTGTCCATTATGTAGCATTGAATGCGATTTGTCTTCATTCGTTTACAAGTCTATTCCCCATTGATATTATTTGTACAGACTTTGTGATTTAACGCCAATTACGCCAAACCCCTTTCCAAACGCCTCTCTAGCTACACTCGAGCGTCAATAATGGCATCAAATCCACTTCAGAATCTCCCATTCCCTTTTTCTCTCTAATAAGCCTCTCCATCACATCGCTTGTCCACTTGCTCTCGAAATGCATCCCGTCCAACTCGGCGAGTCTCTCTAAAATCCAATCTCGATGAATCCCGTCTTCCGTCTCGATGCCAGCCATGAACAGACCCCACACTTGCATGCCGAGCATACTTTTGTCACGCCCATAGTCTGTATATGCAGCCTGCATGATGCTAGACACAGCTGTGCGATGAAGTTTAGTCGGTGCTTGCTGTTTACGCAGCGTCAAACGATGGAAGAGCACATCGGCCCAGTATACGGATGCCGCGCAGCGGATGGTGGCATAGACTCGTCGGTATTGGTTTGCGCTAGATAGTCGGGAAGTGAGGATGAGGTCTTGGTATCGCTATGGCAGATAAGTATGTATTTCGAAATTTTGGCGGTATTCTTACCTCGCCGATTTCCTTTAGATCTTCAAACAGGCTCTCCGGAGACGCAGTGTCATCCTTTCCCTCATGCCTCGCTACGGCAAGCTGCCAAATGCGCGACCGCATTATCAGGCCGTGTTGGAGAAACTTTAGTGGGCGGTAGTTCTCTACATCGTCAAGGATCGCATCTTCGGGGTATTCCTCGCCCCAGCAATCGCGGCCTGCGATGCGTGCCCGGCGGTATAGACGTTCTAATGTGATGGCGGGGAGAGAGGACTGGGATATTTGGGAGAGGAGGCTTTGGGATGATAGGCCTTGTCCGCCAATGGCATCGATGTATCTGCGGCTGTTAGAGGGGTTTTGAAGCTGGCTGGGGCACTTACGAGATCCATAATAGTAGCTGTGATGACAGAGGCGACAAATTCGAATCCCCTCCCTCGTTTTCTTCATCGTCGACGGTTGACACTGTTCCGGGGCTCTCTGAATCCATTATTGACTTTTCAAACGACGCATATAACGACCTTGCGCCTTCCAAATGTAGGTGGAGATGGTGGCGCGAATAGCCAAACCTCACTTCATAGTCGACCATGAAGAGTAACGCAGCCAGGAGTCGCTCCAGCCTCTGCTTCGGGTCATCGGTATGGTCCTTGCCTAAGACCATTGATAAGTCCCGCACTGCGAGGTTATAATGGTGCAGTCCAATATCTTCTGCATCAGCGCATCCACCCCTCTTCAATCGATACATATCACTTCCCGACATGGCCAGGATCATGCGCATCACGATCGCATCATTCGCAGCGGTGTGTTGGTAGATATAGGACAGGTTCGACCAGCGCCATGGTTTAAGGTACGTTGACCCCATTGTGCAACTGGGAAAGTACTCGAGGCATCGTCGGTCGCGCGGCGAGAGGAGGAGAGAGTTTGCGCACGGGATATGATCGGTGCTAAGGCTCAGCGAAATCGAGGGAGAGGTGTTGCGTATTGACGAAGTTGAGGAAGCGTTGCTGTTCAGCCAATTCAAGACCTGGCTATTCGCAGCAACCTGGACTTCTAATGGTTCCGATTCCGTTTGCGACAGCGTATCGCTTTGTTGTATGTCCTGCTTCGACTCCAACGGTCGAATGGACCTCCGTGTCGTGCCGCCCTTGGCCTTTGTCACAGTCCTTGGCTTCCGAGTCCGCGCCGTCCATTCACAGTCAACTTCGAGAGTCGTGCAGCGACGGCATTTCGGCTTCTGCTCGTCGCATTTGATTTTCCTCTTCAAGCAAGTGTTGCAGCCTTCGCGACGTCAGTTTGGAAGTTGAAGGTGTCGGGGTCTATACCAGTCTTTGAGCGGGGCGCATTCCTCCCAAGCAAAGACCCCGTCGCGATCTCTACCATGAGCTATGATTGACTATATAGCGACGCGGTACGCGATTCGAAGGAGTGCAAAGGAAGGTTCGGTGTTGTCGATGTCGTTATTACTAGTACAACATCACGGACTATAGTGTGGAGTTTGCGGGGAAAATGCGGGGTAATCGCCACACGACTAACTTCCCTTCCTAACTCTAACAACCCACCTACTAGTATTAGAGACCTCTATATTAAAGGGCACGATAAATGCTAAGGGAATATAGGAGGATTAAGCCTTAGAAATGTTACTTTTCCTAGGTAGCTAGTCCTACTCCTACATAAGAGCTAAGTTAGCTATAGATTTTATTCTATAACTAACTTATTATATATTAGGTAGTAATTACTAAGTTTTATAAGAGTTTTAAGGGGTCCTTAAAATCCCTTAAATAGTATAGTAATTTAATTAATTTATATTTATTTAAACCTCTTTACCTTAGGGATTTAAAGGGTTAAAGTCTTATAGTAGTTTAGTAGGTTATTTAATAAGGGTATATAACTATATAAATAATATATTAAGACTATCTTAATATAACCTTAATAAGTACCTTATCTAATTATAAGGTAACCTAATAATTAAAGAGCTTAGTTAAGTTTTAACAAAAAGTTAACTTTATTAATAAATTTAAAGTTTATAAACTACTATTTTTTAAAATCCTTTAATAAAACCTCTATATAAGGAGGATAATGATTTAACTTAAAAATATGTTTAAATATAGTAAGTATACTTAGAATAGGTTTAGTATAGTAGTTAAAAATAAAGTTAAACTAGCTATATATAATATAATATA
>JPJW01001519.1:0-35403 GCA_000750755.1 Pseudogymnoascus sp. VKM F-4513 (FW-928)
TCTTTCTCGCTTCACACCAAAAAGCTAGAGGTACCGTGTACATCAACACCACTGCTCCAAGACACTATCGTTGCACAGAAAAGTATGTACCACGGTACCGGAGCCGTAAAAAGTAAATTGAGGAGAAGTGCGCACCATCGCAACCCACCGCAACCCACCACCAACCACTGTGGACACACATACTCTACCGTACACTCAGCGCATCCCCATCCCACCATAACGCACTTTCTCCTCTATTTTATGTACCTCGTCTACTCTGTTCTCGAGTATCTGTACTACAACCGTGCATTCTGTATTTGTACTATACAGATACTCCTCACTCCCCCAATCCCATCTGTAACGAGAGAAAAACCCACCGTCTCTTGATAATCTCCTTCTCCTTCCACAACGTCAAACTTTAGAATTTGGCTACCGCACCGCACGCCTCAAGCCGTTACCCTTCGCCCCATTCCATTTCTCCACTTATCGGCTGGAGGGGCTTCGTTATAGTACAACTCTTTGCGCCAACCATATGCGAGGCTGAGCTTCAAGCGGCGCAACATAGGTCCAAAGATACCCCCGGTCGACGGTTCGGGAACCAGCATCTCAAGCTTCAATCCAACACAGACGAGCTTTCTACCTCTCTCAACCAACGGCCTTAACGCTCTTCTGGCTCGGGAGCAATGAGGTATGTCTTTGAGCACCCCGAAAAATTGAAACAAAACGAACCCTCAGCCTTCGCTGGTGGTGGCGCAAAACCCCCAATCCAATCCATCTCGAGACATAAACTGACACACTCCGAAGGTGTATGAACAATGAGCTCGCAAGATGAGAGCGCCCAACAGAGCTCGGCGATGAACAACACAGAGGTCTCGCCCGCCGAAAGAACAGTGCCGATTATACAGACTCCCGCCCAGAGCTCCCCGCAATTACCTGGCGACCCCATGGTCGTAACATCTCCTGCCGCACCGACGATGGGCCCTCCACCAGCTCGCACAAGCCCTGACCGTGGCGCAAACGGTACACATGAACAGACAAGCGCTATGGGAGAGCAGGCGCAGAATGGAAGTGTGCAGAGTCCTGGCGCAGGACCGGGAACAGGAACAGGAGCTGCGGCAGCAGCCCAGGGAAGTGCGCCACAGCCAAAGGTTCAGCAGACTGCCTTTATCCATAAGCTTTACAAGTGCGTTTCCAGGACCCATATACTACATTCATAACGATGCTGATGATGATCTAGTATGCTCGAGGACCCAAGCATATCACATCTCATATCATGGTCTAATTCCGACGAGAGCTTCGTTATGTCTCCGTCCAACGACTTTTCTAAAGTTCTTTCGTAGGTTTCAACCACTGTAGCAAACGACTCATATGCTAACTCTTGCAGGCAATATTTCAAACATACCAATATTTCGTCTTTTGTCCGGCAATTGAATATGTACGGATTCCACAAGGGTCGGTACTACCTTACTCAAACTGCTGTTCATAGCTGACGGTAACTAGTGAGCGATGTCTTCCACACCGGTTCACCAGAATCGCCGCTGTGGGAATTTAAGCACGGGAATGGCAACTTCAAGCGTGGCGACCTCGTTGGCCTACGGGAAATCAAAAGACGGGCATCGCGGCATGCTTTGGTGCACCGAGACTCATATCCTTCGGTCAAGCCACCGCCTTACTCACACCCGGGAACTCCAGCGGAACCAATACAACCACCAATGGATTCTACGGAGTCAAGGTTTGCCCAATTGGAGAGTGGTATGTACGACATGCATGCAAGACTTCTCCGAAGCGAGGAAGGTGCCCAGTCACTATATGCCAAGAATCAAGTCTTGGTTGAGGCTTTGACTCGATCACTTCAGGTATGTATGACCAAATCCATCGTTGAGGTTGTACATGCTAACCTCCCGTTTTTCAGGTAAATCATGAGATATCTCGCATCGTGCAGAGCACCGTGCCGAACGACGCGAATGCGCATCGGAGCAGTAAGTCAATATTGCCATAAATTGGAACAGTTGCTAACAAGAACGTAGTCATGGACATGCAATCTGAAATCCAGCGCCAGACAGACGTCTTGAGGAGCCTCGAAGAACCGTTTGAAGCGCCGTATTCGGGTTCCAGGCAGTATTTCTCAAACCTATCACTTGATAATGCCCCTATTTCCCCACGCCAGCTAGCGCAAGACGACCATCGGCGCCAACACCCAATGGCACAGCCTTCAAGGCCCGGTGCGTTCAGGCCCGTCCCTTCGCACCTATCCATCGCCCCTCGAAAATTCGGCTCAATCGGGGCTGGAACTACTGCTTCGTCGCCAAGCTCATTGCGCTACCAAGTTGCCCCACCGCCACCTCCAGCACCGCACCCTCTAATTGCGGTTTCAACACCACCCACAGACCTCCCTCGCCGCCACACCTCGGCGGACATTCGAGTCCACACGTGGCCCAACCAACCTCCATATAACGGCGAGCAGTCGGCGCCCCACTGGCCATCCTCACCCAAGCGACCGCTGGGCGACCCAAGTGAGGATCAGCGCATCCGCGAAAGCTTCTCTTCATACTCGATACAAGGAGCCACACAAAACCACACCAACGCATCCCGGCCCTCAACGCCCCCTTTCGGCAACAGCGGTGGTGCCCCCGAAAGCCTAGGCGCGTGGTCGTGGGGTGCATCGAGGGGAGACAAGTTCGGCGGCCCTGGATTCGCATCGTCGGGCTCCGGGCCACCTACACGGAGGGGAAGTATGGCGCATATCCTGAACCCCGCGGAGACGGCTGAGCGTGCCGAGGAGCACGACGAGGAGCTGCGAGAGGAGGAGGATCGCAAGAGGAAACGTCTGCAGTGAATATTCTCATGCTCGTGCGCCGCGTAACCGCGAGTAGCCTTGCATAGTCGATACATTTATTTTACATTTGGGCAGGTGTGGTGGTCTCCAATATCGCCGCCTGCCCCGCATCATTTACCCGGGAGGTACATATTGGAAACCGTTTTTCTGCGTGGCTTGGATATTGGATATTGGATTATCTGGGATTGCATCATTGTTTCTTTGTTGATACACTCACGAAATCATTTTTTGATAACCCTTCCCCGCTCCCATTTAAGCTGGGAACCGAGGGGATAAAAAACATTTATGGGTAAGTTTTTTTTACTGTGAATGATAGTGTAGCATTGGAAGTTTAGTATACAATCAATGGGTGGGATATAATTTGGCATCTTTTGTCTGTTATCCTCGAACTGAGTGAGCGAGATTAAATATCGGAATTCTGCTGGTTGGATAACGTCTTAACGATGCTTTTTTTGACTATACGTGCGTGCTACGTGCTACTCCTACACTTCCCTCCATTGACAGGCTTGCTCTGAGCTACAACCAAAATGCTACGTTGGACAAATCCAACCCTCCAATGGGCTATATGCCCTATCCTTCAAACAATTTGGCAAAGCTTGGCCTAACTCGTCCAGTGTATATCCAATCCACGGAGCTATTCCTCTCAAGCATCACTCTTGACGGAACCTCCTGCTGCCAGTGCCTGTTCCCTCTCTTTCCGCTTCCTCTCCTTCTGCTTCGCCTTTTTCATGCGATTCTTCTCTCTCCTAGCCTCGGCCTCAGCGGATAGTGGAGTGCTTGCAGCAGCTTCAGCTGGAATGTCTGCCTTCACCGAAACCTTCTTTTCGGCTACAACTGGTATATTTGGAAGTTCGGCGGTTGACAGGGTCGAGGAAGTCGTTTCTGCGAGCTTTGTGATCTTGGGCTTGGAGTCGGCTTTAGGTGCGTGTGATGCCACGCGGCTATCTTCGTCATCGCTGTCGCCGGCTGCTTGAAGCGCACTGGGCGTTGTAGACTTCTGCTGGAGCGGGAGTGGCTTCGTCTGCTTTACAACCTTGGACGCCACAGTTTTAAGCGCAGCTGCCTTCGCAACCTCGCGCTTGGCCTTCTTTGACTTCCCGAGATTCGATCGGCCCTCTTCTTCATCACTTGTATCCTCCTTCAGTCCTCGCTTCATACTGCTAGCCTTTTCCTCTGCGTCGCGGGGCTTTGCGGCCTGAAGGCCAGGTTTTTTCCCCATCATAAGGCTTCGCAGTTTGCTGTTGCTGCTGATATCTTTCCGGTTCATGTCGCCACTAAGGTATTCCTTGGGGATCGGGGCACCGAGACCCAGGTTGGAAGGCATTGGGTTGAAGAGCTCCGCATCCCAGGCCTCGATCTCTTCCTTCGTCTTGGATGGGGCACATCTGCTCGTGTCGAACTTGTCGACCCAGCTCTTGACAATTGCATCTTGTTTCGCAATAGCCAGATCAATGCGCGCCTGGATATCCTCTAGGTTTGAAGCTACCGGCAACTTTTCGTGCGTGTTGGGCGCCATCTTTTGCAAATGTGAGAATTGTAAATATTTCGCACCCCAACTTTCCGATTTCTAGGATCGGATTGCGGTCATTTGTTCCCTATCATCACGTGACTACGCACCCGTTCCGCCCGGGACGGTGATTGGTGGCTGGCTATTCGGGAGCGCTAGCGTTACAGGAAGCTGTGGTCCCCAAACTGTACATACGAAGAATATATTGATGCTCCAAGCCTTCCATTTCTTAATTTGGCAACGTTGAGTATACCGTTTGTCATTATGTTCAGAATCGCCCGCAGAGGGCCATTGGCCACGGCCATCAAGGCTGCCAAAGTACGACACTCTTACCCCTATCTTGTCGTTGTTTACACGCAATTAACCCAAATTTCAGATCCCAACTCCTTACAGAGCAATTGGAGCCTCGCAACAAACAAGAGCCCTGAGCATTCATGAATACCTCTCCGCAGACCTCCTCAGACAAGTAAGCCTTCCCTGGAACCGAGTCCTCGAATCAATGGATACTAACGGCCGTAGTACGGCGTCGGTGTCCCTCAAGGATCTGTCGCCAAAAATGCCGCAGAGGCCGAAGCTATCGCGAAGAAGATTGGCGGAGACGACATGGTCATCAAGGCTCAAGTCCTCGCTGGTGGCCGTGGAAAGGGCACCTTCGACAACGGACTGAAGGGTGGTGTTCGCGTCATCTACTCTCCCACCGAGGCCAAGATGTTCGCGGATCAGATGATCGGACACAAGCTGGTAACAAAGCAGACTGGTGCACAGGGCCGTATGTGCAACTCGGTATACATCTGTGAGCGCAAGTTCGCTCGCCGTGAGTTCTACCTGGCCATCCTTATGGACAGAGCCTCGCAAGGCCCAGTCATCGTGTCCTCGTCGCAGGGAGGCATGGATATCGAGACTGTTGCCAAGGAGACCCCTGAGGCCATCACCACCACCCACGTTGACATCCACACCGGTGTCACTGATGAGATGGCACGCAAGATTGCTGTGGACCTTGGTTTCAGCGAGCAGTGTGTCGAGGAGGCGAGGGATACCATCCAGAAGCTTTACAAGGTTTTCATGGAGAAGGATGCCACCCAGATCGAGATCAACCCCCTTTCCGAGACCAGCGACCACCAGGTCCTTGCCATGGACGCCAAGCTCGGATTCGATGACAACGCCGACTTCCGCCAAAAGGAAGTCTTCAGCTGGCGCGATACCACTCAGGAGGACGCTGACGAGGTCCGTGCTGCTGAGTCTGGATTGAACTTCATCAAGCTTGGCGGTGACATCGGATGCCTCGTCAACGGTGCCGGTCTTGCCATGGCCACCATGGACATCATCAAGCTTAACGGTGGTGAGCCAGCCAACTTCCTCGACGTTGGTGGTGGTGCCACCCCTGCCGCCATCAAGGAGGCCTTCACCCTCATCACCAGCGACCCCAAGGTCTCTGCTATCTTCGTCAACATCTTTGGTGGTATCGTCAGATGCGATGCCATTGCCAAGGGCCTCATCAGCACTGTCGAGAGCATGGATCTCAGGATCCCCATCATTGCCAGGTTACAGGGCACAAACATGGAGGCTGCGCAGAAGCTGATCAACGAGTCCGGCCTGAAGATCTTCTCTATCGATGATCTCCAGAGCGCGGCTGAGAAGTCTGTCCAGTTCTCGAAGGTTGTAAAGATGGGTATGTCAACTCCCCCCTCACTCCCCTGGAAATATAGCTAACATGAAGCAGCACGCGACATTGATGTCGGCGTTGAGTTTTCTTTGGGCATCTAAGCGGTTAGAGATAGACATTCGGGGGTTGCCATGTACTGATTCCTAGGGTTTACTTCGGTTTACGTGTACTCATACGATTAATTTTTTCCATCCCATATTATCTTGACGCGTGCAAACCTCGTTGTATTTGTGAATTATCTAAGGCTGGCTTCGTGCATCAACCCCTTGTTCAACCACACTAGTTTGATGATTAAAGCTGACAAGTCATCTAGGGCATCTATATGACAAGAAACCCTATGCCCCTTCGAATGCTCGAACCATTGCGGAACGCGGGAAAACAAAAACAAAGGGCTTTTCCACCTCATTTATAACCGTAACCGCTGAGACGTCGCCGATATTCATCTCCAGCGCGTCGAGCAGGCCAGCCTGCTATTGCCGAGCTACATATCGTTAATATCCGACCACTATGATCTCCTTCAGAATGAAAACTTACACCATCCCTTCACTTCCGGAACCAGGTAGTACGCAACCACCCTCTCATACCTCTGCACCGGCGGCCTCTCCACCGTCTCCTCGCTGGTATACCACACCCAAACCAGCATCCCCACGACCACATAAACTCTCGGCCAATCGACCGCACCCAGGAATTTCCAGACGGAAATCGCAGGCCGGACGACCAGCACACAGAGCACCGCCGAGATCAGGAGCAGCGCGGTTCCGGGCAGACTCTCCCAGATCTCCTTGGACCAACGGACGAAGCGGTCGTAGTGGTGCGCGGGCGTTACGGTGAGAGTCGAGAGGATTTCTTCCATGTCTGGCTGAGGAGTACTGGGGGCGGCCAGCGCCCATTGCTCGCGCATGAAGGGGGTGAGGCCATCTGGGACTTTTGGCTGGCGTCGGTGAAAGTATGCGGCGGCGGCCCAGCAGGTTTCGTGGTTACAGAGGAGAGGGCGCTGGAGCTGGTAGTAAGGGCGAGTTGACATCTTTTGTGGTGGAGATGGGTGCCGTCTTAGTATGTGAATTTGGCGTGGACGAGAAGTGGGTGGGTTGACGTATGCGCGGAGGCGGTATATGAGTTGGGCCCATATCAATAGAGTTCCAGCGTATGCTGTTGCTTGGCCCAGTGACGCATATGTGAGCCAGAGTGTAAAGAGAAAGACTGAGAGAGAAACAGCGAAGTGCCATGCGTGAGATCCGCTAAGCAAGGACGCCGCAAGAGAGGTCATCGTGGTGGCCATTGTGGCGCAGAGGGTATATGTGACGACTTGAGACATGGCTGTGGGAGAAAAAGGCGAGTTGCGTGGCTTGTAGCTTAAAGTTCTTTTGGGTGTGAGAAGTATGTCTTAAAATGAAAGGAATCTGATAGTTTGAAATATGAATCTTTTTGGGAGCGAAATGAGATACTGTTGAAAGAAAAGGGTGTCTTAGTACGGTTGAATGAAAACCAGCCTTTGACAATTGTGATACCGGGTAGGGAGGTAAGTTCGAGCCTAACAATGGTTTTTGAATGGCAAAGGGCTAATCGCCAGTTGCATTCACTGGGACCTGTTCTACCATTGTGGTTGTTTAGCGCGCCTCCTATCAATAGCTTACAATAGGTTTTGAAAGATGCCTCAGCTGGTCTAAGCCAACGCACTTGGACAAAATTCAGAAGAGGACGAACTCAACTCTGGGCCAGCAATTAAACCACGAGTTTCATGATCGCAGTCTTTATTCCGACAAAAAGAGGTTGCGTTTTTTTGTCCTTACTATTGTCCTTGATAGGGGTAGTGTGGGTTTATATTTCCACGACTAAGCTTGGATTGTATCACCTCCAGGCAGCCAGCCAGGCAACCGACCAGCAACAACCACACTTTTCTCGGAATCTGAAGGCATTAACGTGCACATAACTTAATACTGACCCGGAAAATTAAGTAATGCCATTTTATTTTATGATTCTAGTCATCTGACAACGCCCCGTGATCTCTATTTATTTGCGTGGCAGGATGCTGCAAGCTTACTCTATGCAATAACCCCTATGACTCCAGTGGCGAAGCCGGCAGATCGACACGCAAGAACATGCCAATATGAGGAATCCCGGCTTCTGTCCATTTCCCCATCATCTCGTCTTCTTTGAATCCCCACCTCGCCCATGCGTCCGCAACATACTCTTGTGCGTGTATGCAGACCAAGCCGTTCCAAATCGTCATTGCTTCCATCAACTCGGCCCCTGATTCATCCTTCGCCCCGGGTAGGTTGAAGACTTCTGGGTTCGTCCTGGTGAATTCAATAGCAGACCTGACAAGCTGACCAGCGATGCCCTTCCCTCTGTACTCCTCGATGACAGCCATCCGTCCAAGCTTGACATAGGCTTCTCTCCCATCATGGAACGTGGTAGCTCTGTCCACAATCCACGGCAATGGCTCTGCTTTAAGCTCATTACCGGTAACATTTTCTGGCAAGTCGAAAGATGACCCAGGTAGTGGATGTGCCTCGTGCGGGAATGGAACCAGACGAAGATTCCCGACTGGAAAGCGGGAACCGTCTTCCGAAGACGCATATGCCACCCAGTGATAAGATCGACAATCATCCGAGTCGCCCTCTAGAAGAAGCGGTATATTTTGACCTTTGACGAACACTTCTTCCCTCACTGCCATGCAGTCGAGGAACGACTGCGGGATATTGTGTGCTTGGTCAGCAGCTGGCACGCTGCGGTCGTACCTGTCGAGGTTTAATGGCCGCTGGAGCGTTATTTGGATACCCGACGACATTACGAGGACTACCTGCCAAAATGTGTAGGTATATATGAATCGTTATGTCTTGGTATCTTTGGTTATCGAAGAGAGCAGGGACCCTCTCTGCCGGTTGAAAGTCCAATCTTCCCCGAAAAATGGTTGGGATGAATATTGAAGCAAATGACAGTCATAGACAGTAACAGTATGTACAATGAAAGCAAGAAAAAGGAATTCGACTGCTTTAAGGGCGAATAACGAAAGATGGAAATGGAAAGAACATGAGAAAGTTAGTACTGTACAGGGCGCATTTGCGGCAAATACAGAGTAGCCTTGTGCCCCACTCAACCTTGGTGATTATATATTTTCTGCCGCGACGAAGGCACCAAACAAAGATGGCGGTGAGTGGCATTAGCTGTGTGTAGCGGTGTACCCAACATAGCTTTCAGCCTTCCCGTTTATCAGACGTCGAACAAACTGACGGTGTGTTAAGAAGAAGAATAATACACAATACGTGTTCTTTCCTTGTTATCGAGGTCACAGCTAGCTCAGGCTAGGATGGTATGGAAAGTGTACCCCACGAAGGTTCTTTATATGAGACTCGCCGAGAAACCGCCAACCTGTTGAGACGCGGTGGTGGTGGTGGCGGGGCTGGATGTGAACGGATACGTGTACTTACTGCACTGTGGTATGTTCAACGAAAGCTGCCCAGGCATTGTCTGTAACGACCACCGAGTACTAGAGCTCCTACCTGTAATCTAAGAGTCAGTAAAAACTGTTTTCTAACAATTGTTTAATATGGCGTCTCGTAAATAGCTCCAAAAGGCGTGATGCATAATTCCCACATGCGGCCGATCAATGCAAGGCTACCGCTATATCGCTTACATAAATTTACCAAATGCCAACCCCCAAAGGTGACAAAGTGACAAAGTGTCCTCTTTATAAACTTTATTTCCTCAACGAGGATACATATCCCTTGGGCGGGTCTGATATTTAATACCGAATAAAGTTGCTAGAAGCCAGTTGTCGAAGACCACATGCCATAGGTGGCAAAACACTACATATACACCGCCGCGTCCTCGCCACGGCAGCTTCACTCACCCACCAGATCGCCAACCCCCTCCAACAATCATGGCGTTAGCCTCGCGGCACTCGTCCGGCATGGCCTTTTCGAATCTCTCTGCGATATTATGCTTATTTTGGATCTTCGCCTCTACCGCATTGGCGGCAAATGCGGTCGTCGGTATCGACTTCGGCACCGAATATATCAAGGCTGCGCTGGTTAAGCCCGGAATTCCTCTCGACATAGTCTTAACGAAAGATGCGCGACGCAAGGAGCTCTCCGCGGTCACATTCAAGCCTATCAAAAATGCGCCGGAAGGCTCTTACCCCGAGCGACTGTACGGATCGGATGCGAACGCATTGTCAGCTAGATTTCCTGGTGACGTCTACCCGAACCTCAAAGCTATCCTTGGCCTCCCGGTCAGCGACCCCAGAGTCGTAGAGTACTCCGCACGCTATCCAGCCCTGGTTATTGAAGAAGAGAAGACTAGAGGCACTTGCGAATTCCGAAGCAAGGCGTTCAAGACTGAGCAGGATCCTTGGATGGTTGAGGAGCTATTGGCAATGGAGTTGCAGAGCATAAAGAGGAATGCCGAGGATATGGCAGGCAAGGGTAGCTCTATCAGGGATGTAGTGATTACGGTCCCACCATATTTTGACGCGGAGGAGAAGAGAGCCATCGAACTTGCCGCGGATTTGGCAGGCCTACGGATCCTGTCACTTATCAGTGATGGGCTTGCTGTTGGACTCAATTACGCAACAAGTCGCACATTCCCAAGCGTCACAGACGGCGCGCAGCCAGAACACCATCTGGTGTTTGACATGGGAGCCGGCTCGACCAAAGCTACGATTCTGAAGTTCCAGGGCCGAACAATCAAGGACGGCAGGAAATCCAACAAAACCATTCAAGAGGTTGAAGTTGTTGGGGCTGGATGGGATAGGACCCTAGGTGGTGACGCTCTTAACGCTATTATCGTCGACGACATTGTGGCCCAATTTGTTGAGTCGAAAAAGGCCAAGGCCGCATCGATCAAGCCCGAGTCTGTACACGGCCATGGCCGCGCCACTGCGATGTTATGGAAACAAGCTGAGAAGCTTAGGCAAGTGCTAAGCGCAAATGCAGAGAGCCAGACAAGCTTCGAGGGTCTCTTTGACGATGTTGACTTCAAATACAAGCTGTCACGCACAGAATTTGAGAAGCTTGCCTCCACACACGCTGATAGGGTAGCACCTACGGTTAAAATGGCTCTCGAGAGGGCTAAGCTCGAATTATCTGATATCGATTCCATTATTCTCCACGGCGGTGCTACTCGCACTCCCTTTGTCCAGAAGGAATTGGAGCTCTTGGTGGGCAAGTCGGACAAGCTGAGAAGCAATGTTAACTCTGATGAATCTGCCGTTCTCGGTGCCGCATTCAGGGGTGCTGGACTTAGCCCCAGTTTCCGCGTCAAGGACATCAGAACATACGAAGCCACAGGATACGCTATCAGCATGCAATGGACGAACATCAACCTCAAACTCCAAAAGCAGCGCTTATACACCCCCCAGTCGCACCTTGGCGCCGAGAAAGTAGTTTCTTTCCAGAACTTGGAGGATTTCGATGTTCACTTCTACCAGCACATCGACAATGCCGGAGAAGGTACATTTTCGGGAGAGAGAGAACTCATGAAGCTAGCAACCAAGAACCTCACAGCCACTGTTACAGAGCTGAAGGAGGGGCGCGGATGTGATGCCAGTGACATTGTTACCAAGTTTGGCGTCCGCCTAAACGTCTTCAACGGCGAAGTTGAAATTACCGGGGCTACCGCACAGTGTGAGGTGGATGAGGATGAGAAGGCAGGTGGCGTCGTGGATGGTGTTAAGGGCCTGTTTGGCTTTGGCGCCAAAAAGAGCGATCAAGATATCTTCGCAGATGCTGAAATCGTGTCGGATGTGGAGACATCGACTGAGACTTCCACCACTTCAACCTCCACTGGTAAAAAATCATCCACATCTTCAGCTGCAGCCGCTTCTTCGGCCGCTGCCGATGCCAAGCCCAAGAAGCGCCTCGTTGCAATTCCTCTAGCCTTCGAGCTTGAGAAGAAGGGATACCCAGCACTACCCACTGAGGTCCTGACCGCCAAGAAGGAAAGACTAGTTGCCTTCGACGACTCGGACTACACACGGAAGATGCAGGAGGAAGCTCTCAACCAACTGGAGGGTTACACTTACCGCGTCCGTGACTTGTTGACCGACGATTCATTTATTGGGGCATCGACCGAAGCTGAGCGCAAGCCTTTGGCTGAGCTCGCCGAGTCTATCGGCGACTGGCTGTACGAAGAAGGCACATCAGCTACCCGTGAGGTTCTGAGGGCTAAGCTAGGAGAGATGAAGGCAATCGTCGACCCAATTGAGCGACGCAAGGATGAAGCTGCGAAGCGACCAGAGCAAGTCAAGGGCCTCAAGGAGTCTTTGGAACACGCTCAGTCAGTGATCAACTTGGTGAAAGAGAGGATTGCCGAGCAGGTCGAATTTATGTCGTCAGTATCATTAAGACCAACTCCCTCTGAGACATCAACCGAATCATCGACTACAGCTGAGCCATCGACCGAAACTGATGGCGCCGAAGAAGACAACACTTCGGTCGAGGCCGAGGCTGAGACTAAGACTAAGACATCAGAGATCCCATTGCCAACGGTGCCACCTACATCGTTCACTCAGGAGGATCTTGACAAGTTGGAGACTCTTCACAAAGAGACATCCGATTGGTTCTCAAAGAAGCTTGCCGAACAAGAGGCACTCAAGGTCACTGACGACCCCGTCTTACTCGTCAAGGAGATGGCCAAGAAGGCGAACGATCTGAGCCAAGCAGGGATGGAGGTGGTCATGAAAGGCATGAAGGGCCCCGAGCAGCCCAAGCCAGCTTACACCAAGACCTCCAAATCCAAGAAGCCAAAGACGTCGAAGACGAAGAAGTCAAAGAAGTCGAAGTCCACGTCTACTGAAGCAGCGGAGGGGACTGAGGAGGCCAAGGCTTACGATATGCCAACTGAGGAGGAGATTTTGGAAGCTGTGAGACTTAAGGAGGAGAAGGAGGAGAAGGAGCGGAAAGCAACATACAAGGATGAGTTATAGAAGAAGTAAATAATCCCCATGCGACGAAGCAGCTATCCGAGCATGTTAGAAGTAGTAAAATGTATACCATGACACAAGACTACTGTATTTGTCTCATCTATGGAGGTAGTCCGTGTTTCCCTAGGCATCGTCCGGATTTTGTTTCCTGCCAACGAAGCACTTGTGGGTGACTCTCTTCGCTCGCCCTAGGCCGCCAAACCTCTCATAGCTGTGCCGTGTGTTCGTCGCGACGTTGAGACTCACCCTCTTCGACTTGGGGCCTACTTCACGTGACGTAAGCACCAAATATCATGCCTATTTAATTCAACAAGTTGATTGACAGGAAACTAAACTCTAAATACTAAGCAGTCCCACGACCTAACCAACGCCAATCTTGAATCTAAAGTGCACTAAAAAGCTCAAAACCACTTGCCCTTAATCAACCTCACTACCACTACCACTACCATCCCTACAGGCCCACAATGGCATTGCTGTCTTCCCTCTTAGTGGCCTTTGTGGCCCTACTCCACATCTACATCTTAGTGCTGGAGATGTTCCTGTGGACAACACCCCGCGGTCTCAAAGCCTTCGGTCTCACGCCAGACTTCGCTGAGAAAAGCAAAACCCTCGCCGCCAACCAAGGCCTCTACAACGGCTTCCTGGCTGCCGGACTCATATGGGGACTACAGCACCCAGTGCCGGAATTTGGGAAGGAGATTGAGGTCTTCTTCTTGGCGCTAGTCGCTGTTGCCGGGGCTTATGGGGGAGCTACTGCGAAACCGAAGATCTTCTTTATTCAGAGTGTGCCAGCTGCCATCGCGATCGTGGCCGTGTATTTGGGGTAGATCCATTGCGAGGAATTCGGCTTGGCGGAGGAGGAATAATGCCATAGTTGTGAGGCTTAGAGTCTAGAAGGGCATTTATATTGGTTTTAGTATAGATCCGGAAACTACTACTGCCGTCAATTCTTTCCCCAAACTCGTTCCATGTTTGTGGATGAGATAAAGATCATCCATCAAAATCTGACATTTGTGCCTGTTGAACCAAGGCAGCTTTCCAAGCTTCCTAGAACGGTTGTCATCCTAGCTACCCCGCTCCCGCGTCTCTTGGCCGGCGACCCTCTTTTGTCGATGTTGGACATCGAGACCGCCGAAAATAAAGCCAGAGTCCGTGTCACCTCGATAGTCTAGACGGTACGTGTACTGATTTCCTTCTAAAGGGGAGCCTCGGTCATATTCCGCTGCCTGCCTTACTCATATCACCGTGACTAAAACAACTCGAGTATGGGTGTGTGTGCCTGTGGCTGTTTTTGTGCCGTAATCTGACATCCATATCTCTCGACATACCTCATTATTCCCCATATCTTCAACCTCCCCCCTTGCGTTCTGTGCCGCATACAACCCTTTAAACCAAAACGGTTCCTCGACCAAACACCTGTGACGTAACAGACGAAGATGGCGATGTCTTTCCCTGAAAACCACTACCATATTCCAAATCCCTTGTTCCATGTCGAATCGCATGAATAAATCGCTGACATGTCCAAAACCCCTTGTTCCACGTGGAGAAGCCTTGGTTCCTGCACGCCCCTGCCTGTTGTTGCACCACCACTTTCCAGCCGTCCCGTCCGTCCATCGTCTCTTGCTAGCACGCAAGCCACAACGGGGCTGACCTCTTCTCGGACGACGCATTGGTTGGTTTCTTACGTCCGTATCGGAATGGGCGATAGATACTCTTGAACATCATGAAACGGTTGTCCAAGCACCCCAGAGTCATGCACCCCGCATGCAGGTGTCTACAGGAAGGGAAAGGCGCAGCCTCCCCTTCCCCAGTGCTCGGAAAGGGGTCTGGGCTGCAAGGCTGTATATGAAGTCTGGGCACCATCTGTGTTCCTGATATGCCTCTTGGTCGCGTGCGTTATTCTTTGCCATTTTCAGCTGCGGTCCCTTTTCAATATGCCTGGCGGGTTCCATCCAACAAAGGAGGCCTTTCTGGCCTGGCCAAAGCCAAACTATGTCGACCCTGAAACCAAAGGGAATCAGTTGCTCATCGTTACTATAATATCTACTGTTCTGTTATTAGCTTCTGTTATTGCTCGAGTATGGGTGCGGATAGGGTATCAACGACAATTCGGGGCCGACGATGTGATGCTGGTCCTATGCATAGTAAGCCCCTTTCTTGTCATTTATGGATCGATAGTCTGGCATGTAGAGAGTCTCCGGATACTAATTGAAAATTTTATAGATTCCTACAGTTGGTATTGCTGGACTTCTAATACTCAGTAAGGCCCCGGAGCCACAATTGTTCCAAGTGTTGTTTACTGATGGGGGAATAGCTGAGACCAAGTTTCGTTGGTTTAGACACATCTGGGATGTGCCACTGGATGAGATAACTGGAAGGCAATATGTTAGTAAAGAACTCGCATCCTACCCCCTTTCGCGCAATGTTGACGAGGTTGTTGGTATAGCACAGTTTTGTTGTCCAGATCCTGTACGTGTTTAATATTCTCTCAGTCTCCTACCTACGTTTGAAATAGTATGGTTCTGATTTTTATCCAGCTTCGTTGTTTCCACGACTTTTAGCAAACTCTCAGCCGTGCTTTTATATAAACGAGTGATTGTGGGAGTTTCAAGACCGGCCTTACTTCATGTCGTCAATGCCGCCATCGTTGCCCAGGCCCTGTATGGAATCACCTTCGTACTTCTGATGCTGCTTCAGTGTCGGCCGATAAGCTCGTACTGGCTGCAATTCTCATATCCGGATCCATATACAGAGAAATTCTCGTGTTTATATGAGGGCTCGGTGCCGATAAGTAACGCCTGTATAAGCGTAGTGACGGACTTTTTCGCTGCTATGTTACCAATGTTTCTTTTCCTGCAACTGCAGATGCCCAAAAGAGACAAATACGGCCTTGGAGCAATCTTCGGTGTTGGATTTATGTTAGTTTATACCGCACTCCTTGTCCTTTTATTGTCACGCCGCTGACCCACTGGTAGTGTCTGCATCTGTGGTATTATAAGATCGGTCCTCGTGTATCATATCTTTTATCAGTCGTTTGATGTGACCTGTAAGCATCCATTCCATATGACAAATCCCTTGTTTTACGTACCCCCTTTTCAACATACACTGACCCAAGATAGGGTTGAGCCATGACCTCTGGGTATGGACATACGTCGAGACCAACCTTCTTGTTATATGCAGTGCAATACCACCTCTGAGGGTATTGTTCAAACGACTTGTTGGAAACAAACTGTCACACAACACGTCTAAAATGCTAGAACACAACCTATCCCATGCAAGGAGGCCTAGCAACCACGTAAATCCGACCGAGACCGCAAAAAGCGGAGATTCTACGGAGGCTATTGCACTACATGGGATGGAACCTGGTACAAGCCGGTCTCTTGAAAATCAGGCGAAAGCTACCCGACAAGTTGGCATGGGCTATAAATCACAAAATTCACAGCGTTTTAGTAAGGTCTACCTCGACAAAGAGCTACCAGCCATTCAAAGATGACGATAAGCTTGGGAGAAGGATGTACACTGGGGGGTAATGGGGGGCAATGGGGGGTAATGGCTTAGTGTAATGACCAAAGTCCTGTTAATCGGCTTTGAGAGTGTTGGATTTTCATGTTACCAAATCGGACACACTCTTTGAATTGCGATTCCAGCCCCTCTTGCAACGTGACACCACTTAAGGTACATTGCTGATAGCATAATGTTGACCGGATCGCACTCCACACAGACCGTATACGTTGAACTTGGATATATATTTTATAGCTCCCCCACGCTGTTCTATGTCTCGAGGTTGATGCTCCGCCCAAACCTGGCATATAGCTCAACCTTCAACTCTTGCATGCCCTCCTTGATCGTCCCGAGCTTCTCTTCTAGCACTGCCACCTCCTCCTCGATTTTCGTCGTGTTGGTGGAGAGGAGCTCCTGCACGTCGGGCAGGGGGAGTGAGATGAAGGAGTCGCCAATTTTGTAGCTATTGAACAAGTTAGTTCCGTCCGATGTCGTATGAGCAACCAGTAGTGTGGTAAATAAAACCCGAATTCAGATGGGGGAGGTAGGGATGGGCGTACGGTATCATGTCCTCCTCGTCCGCAAGCTCAAGCTCATTCGAGATATCTTCCAGATCCTCCTTCTCCTTCTGTAGCGCAATCCATATTAGCACCCCTTCTCCCTCAACCTAGCTACCCAAAGAACCGCACGTACGTGTTTCGCCTTCAACTCATCCTCCAGATTCAATTCTCGCTGATGCAGCCTGCTGAACTTGTTGATCTTGTCCTGGTCCTCGCGGCGCACTTCGATCTCGTCGGCCCCCGTTGCCGCCTCGTCTTCCTTCGAGAGCTGGGAGCATGTTAGTCAGTAAACTTATTGGCAGAATATGGAAAGCGCAGTATGTACCATTCGTCTCTGCATCATTTTGACGTGTGTGGTGAGCTGGTAGCTTTGGAGGGGTAGAGAGCTTGGGAGATTCGTGGTGGACTTTCTGGGGTGGTTTTGGGCAAACAGGACAAACATGGGCTAAGTGGGCGGTGATGGAGAAATATAAATGCCCCTCACTTCCTCGCACAACTTCATTGATATGATAAATATGGAAATATGCAGGTATATTTTTACTGACTTTACATTCAGATGATACTAATTTCTAATTTCATAAATTCATTGACAAGGCAGCTCCCAATGAAACTTTCGTGGTCTGTTCAGCTGACAATATATTCCGACTGGGCGTCATTTTGGCTCGACAGCCCCCATAATAATTCATTAACTCCCCCAATCAAGATATTTCGCCCTTTCCACTGTTCGTTTTATCCCGCTATAAAGCTACAGCAGTCGGAGATAGATATGAATTAGGGAGGTGCCCAACTGGTAGCCCGTGGTTGTTGGAAGTCCCCTGGGTATACCCTGGTGGCCTATTCGGTGAATATGGTGGTGAGGGATGAGCGCTGAAAGTATCATCATATGAAGGCGGCTGATCTCCGGATTGTTCCCATAATGCTTGCTGCCCACTCTGGTGTGGTTGGGGCTGCGCGCGCAGCTCCTTCTTCATCGCCTTGCGAGCTTTGTGCCTGGCGGAATGGTCAGCTCCTGTTGCATTGAAGAGATGCCGGATTTCACGCAAGCCTTACTTCCGATATTTCTTGTAGCCCATCATTGGCAGTACAACGACTGCCATGAGCACAACGGCTGCCATCTGTGGTTTGCTGTTGACACTATCCCGAAGATGGGGATATGGTTATACCGTGGTCAGTGCAGCGAAGTTATATAAATTGTGTTATGGGGGAGCAGCAAGTCAAATAGTAGTTGTGATTACCTACAGACAGTCTAGACACAGATAAACTGCCGATTATCAGTAACCATGCGCCCCATGCGCGTGGCCAAGGAGGCTTAGACAGCATAATGAAGGAGGTTGATATAGCGGAGTATACCCCACACTGTCTCGCCGACACCCCGACGTCATGGGATAGCACAGCGTACGCACCTACCACATTTATTCAGGTACACCAAATGTATCAGTAACCACGAGATCTGATGCACCGCTCGCCCACAACACCGGGCATAAGTTTCCCGCCGCTACTGTAGCTCAAACTCAGAGCTTATGTTTGTGTATCCACCCACACGCCCAGACCGCTGAAACCTTTGTGCCTTCAGCCTTCAGCCTTCTCCCCTCACAGGACGGTGGGACGCGCCAAACACAGCGTCGGCCTCCCACGATGCCAGCAACACCGCCGGCTTCACTCCAGGCGTATAATACCAGGCATCCGGCCACACGCGGAACGCGACTATCCAATGTCACCCCGTCGACAGGTACGAGGACCCCCGGGCAGGATCCTCGGACGCGACATCAGGACTCTCCCAGCGTGAACCATATCGCGAACGGACAAGACGAGCAAGCGAACGACGATAGCGAAGACAACGAAGGAATTGAAGAGCAGGATAATGGAAGTGAGGAGGGGGACGAGGAGTCTGTAGAGGAGGAGGAGGATGGCGTGGAAAGCGTGGATAGCAGGGTGGAAGATGATGATGGGGAGATGGCGATAGACGCTCCTCCAGTTGCTACCCATAATGGAAGTTCGTATACCCGTGCAGCGTATACTCAAGGCTCAGATACTGATGGTTTTGCTATTTTCCAGTGCCGGTGGAAGTCGACTCCGTATTTGACCCTACGGGCCTGAAAGAGATTGGCAACTTAGCCTCGTGGACGGTATCGACGTGCAAACCTGGGTCTGGCGTGGAAGCATTACGAGACGATGACACGTCTCTATACTGGCAGTATGCACAAGCTCGTTTTCTCTCTGATAATCAAACTGCTAATCGACTGGGACAGATCGGACGGTCCACAGCCACATCATCTCAACATCCACTTTTCCCGTCTAGTATCGATCCTGTCCATACGCATCTTCCTTGACTTCGAAGCCGACGAGTCCTACACCCCAACACGAATCACACTACTCGCTGGAACTGGATACCATGATCTAATCCCGTTTTCATCGCTAGAATTTACACAGCCTAAAGGTTGGATCAACGTACCTCTGGATGGTGTTGGTGGTGGTCCCGATGGGAACACGCTGAGAGCGTTCCTCGTCCAAGTCAAAGTTGTGGAAAATCACCAGAATGGAAAAGATACACACGTCAGGGGGTTAAGGATATATGCCCGTGATGAAAAGACAGGTAGAAACCTGGCTAGCTTAGAGGACTGGGGTGTAAGGGAGAAGAAAGGAGCCGCAACAAAGCCCTTGGTTGACAGGACTGCCACCCTAGCGGAACCCGAATGGATGGAAGAAATGGAACTACGATGATTTATGCATTATGGAGACCAGGAAGGCGGGCGGGTGCCTCGTGTACAGTAAGAATTCAAGTTGATGGCGTTGTGTGATACCCATAGCTTCGGTGAGGGCTTAACTAAAGCTTGGCCTATTATAGATAGATTCCCATATAATTAAACCGGTAAAAGGTACATCATACATATTTCTGCAGACTAATAGTCCTACAATGGAAGGTCCTATCATCACTACCGCAAGCTGCTTGCTTGCACTGTGTCGCAGTCGATTTGTTCCATCGACGAGGCTGAAATTTGACCGCGGGGCGAGGCTGACAAGGCTGAAAAACGGTTTGCGCGCTAATCCAAGATAAGACCCACTAGTAACAAGCATAATCGATAGCAGAAATATTCTGGAGAAATGCTCGAGTCGAACTGATAGCAAATACCCAAAATCAATCGAACGGATTTCCATTCCCACGACGCTCATTATGGTCAAAAAGAGAGTTGGCGCCTTGGAAAAGGTCGACGCTGATCTGTATGCTTCTTCACATATTTTATTAGCCTTTAGGTAGCAAAAACTGACCATTTGTAGCCCGAGTTTACAATACAAGATTCGAAGAGATCCCAAGTAAGTGCCCATGAACCAACGTCGCCGCCAGCATGCCACGCCAGTAGACTTACATACTTCAGATCATACCAAGAAGATTTCCTCAATCAATATGGCCAATATCAAACACAGAGAGATATTTACATGGCATCGCCCACGACCGCCACATCAGCAGGAATCGTTTCCTTCCGCGACCTGATCGATTTTGTGTCGCACGTCGCCGATTGCTACCCAGAAGATACGGCCAGCTTCCCGGATGACCTCAATAACATTCTGACGACACATCATGCCGTGCTTGAGACCGAGTTGCGCGAAAAGGTTGTTGGCGCCCTCGTCCTCCTCCGCCGCAAGGATATCATCGACTCGACTGGACTCCTCAACATCCTATTTCCTATCTTAGTTACCACGCCCAGTAAAACTCTCAGAGCTCTACTGTTTAGCAAGATTTTGTCCGAGCTACGAACGTCGAATGCGAAAACGACAAACCATAAGCTGAACCGAACAATACAGACGGTTTTGTACAACCTTCTCACCTCAGACCGGGCCTCATCAAAGGGAATCTGGGCTGTCAAAATCACAAGAGAATTATGGAAACGCCAAATATGGACCGATTCTAAGGCCGTTGAAATTATGAAGGAGGCTAGTTTGGCGGACAACGAAAAGGTTGTTGGTGGTGGTGTCAGATTTTTCTTGGGCGGTGATAAGGAACGTGAGGACATGGAGGATGAGGAGAGCGACCACGAAAATATCAGCATTGGAAAGTTGAAGCATCAAGTTGGAATTAATAAGAAGTCGAAAAAGAAGGTCAAGGGATTGGAGAAAGCCGTAGACAAGGTTAGACGGGCAGAGCGCAAGAAGAAGTCGCCTCATCCGCTCAACTTCTCGGCCCTCCACTTGCTCCACGATCCTCAAGGGTTTGCAGAGACACTGTTCTCGAAACATCTCCAAAATGGCAAGTCCAAGCTCAACTTGGAGCAGAAGCTTCTGGTCCTCCAGCTCGTTTCCCGTCTCGTCGGCCTTCACAAGCTCACGGTCATTTCCCTATACTCCTACTTCACCAAATACCTCACGCCACGACAGCCATCAGTAACGTCGTTCCTCGCATCTCTCGCCCAAGCAACTCACAACCTGGTTCCTCCCGATGCCCTGGAGCCGCTCGTCCAGAAGATCGCCAACGAGTTCGTCTCCGAGGCCGCCGCTTCTGAGGTAGCAGCTGCGGGTCTCAATGCCATTCGCGAGATCTGTGTTCGCCAACCATTGGCAATTAGTGATACCCTTCTACAGGATTTGGTCATGTACAGGAAGAGTAAGGATAAGGGAACTATGATGGCAGCGAAGGGACTGCTCTCGCTGTACAGAGAGGTCGGTGCCGATCTGCTACAAAAGAGAGATAGAGGAAAGGAGGCCACGATGGGTATCCGAAGCGGTGAGCGCAAGGAGAGGAGATACGGAGAGGAGGAGGTTGGTGGCATCGAAGGCCTCGAGCTTCTTGAGGAGTGGAAGGCCAATGAGCGCAAGAGAAAGCGTGTTGAGGCTGGTCTACCAGAGGAACTAGGCACGGACGAAGAGGAGGAGGATGAAGACGACTGGAACGCATGGGACGCACAGTCCAACGCCAGTAGCGACTCTGGCGGCTGGATCAACGTTGACAGCGACGCAGAGATCGAAATCAGTGACAGCGAAGACGAAGGCGGCAAGAAGCCTCCCGCAAAGAAGGTTAAATTCGCCGACACACCCGCCGATGCCGAGGATAATGAACCAACCGACGCCGCCAGCAAAGCAGACAAAGAGCTTGAGTCTAAGATCTCGCTACTGGCCACGACCAAGATCCTCACTCCCGCTGATTTGGCCAAACTCCAAGAGCTTCGTCTCGAAGCCGAGGTCAACAAAATAACTGGCAAGAAGGGCCTTACCCAGCGACAGAAGGAGGCTCTCGCCCGCCACGCGGACGACCCCCTGACAGCGGACCAGATCGAGGGTTTCGCGAAGCTGAGGAAGAACACGCGCGAGGAGAAGATTGCGATGGCGCGAGAGGGCAAGGGCGAGAGAGGTGAGCATAAGTCGACGAAGGCGCTGCGTCGTGCGAAGAACGAAGCGGATGGCAAGAGTACGACGAATAAGGAGAAGTCGCGGAAGAAGAACTTTATGATGACGCTGGGGAAGGCGAAGTATAAGCAGAAGAGGAGTTTGGTGCAGACGAAGAGGGTGTTACAGGGACATCTTAACAGGGCTAAGAGGGGTGGTAAGAGAGGAAATATTGGTATGTAAGGGGTGTTTTGGGAAATAGTTATGAGTTATATATGGCTGCCGTTCAATGTCGACAACCAACGAAACGACTGTTAGAATATAAAAGAAATACCATGATCTTCACATTACTTCACTCATCTCTACAGGTGAACTCGGAATGACCAATGCCTTCAATTCTTTCATATATATACAATCGATGGCCTCTGAATTCGAGTCATTTCGCTTGTCCTCATTATGCATCTCTCTCAAACCCAGCCACAGCCAAGGTGGCGATAACATACACCGCAAGCCGAGGCTACCACCATGGCAACCTCCTCGCCTATAAACTCGTTGAAATGCCTGTGAACTTACAACCCCGATGAAAAAGATAAAACGCCCCATCCAACCTATACCCATGGTATCTGCCTTTGAAAAAAGCACCAGAAAACTCCTAACAATGAATGCTGCTGCCAAAATTACATCCCTGACGGCCTCTGCATATTCCCATTCATATTCCCGTTCATGTTCATGTTTCCCTGCATCCCCATATTCATGCCCATGTTCATCCCCTGGACCATACCAGGGTGCTGTTGCCCGGACATCATGTGCCCCTGTTGTTGTTGCTGCTGCTGCCTCAGAGCCGCTTGCTGTTGCTGTTGTATCATGACCTGCTGCCCAATTTTTTGCCTGGCGCTTAGCTGGCATTGCTGCTTGAAATTGTTCAGAGCCTCGGGTGGTGCCTGGCCCCCAGGGTACTGTGACATAAAGTTCGTTATCTGGCTTTGATAAATCTGGCGTGCCATGGCCTGGATTCGCTGCTGGACTATATTGGGTTGACCTTGCTGCATCTGCCCCTGCTGCTGCTGTTGTTGTTGCTGCTGCTGCTGTGCTTGCAGTGCTGCTTGATGCTGTGCCTGTTGGACCATTTGCGGAGTCATGGCACCACCGCGACCCATAAAACCTTGTCCATTTGCTTGCATAGAGTTCTGCGCTTGAGCGGCGGCCATCGCCCTCATCTGGGCAGTGTAGTTGATGGCCATTTGGTTGCCGCCCATCATTCCAGGATTGCCTTGCTGCTGTTGCAAGGCCATCTGTTGTTGCAAGGCCATCTGCTGAGGTGACATTTGCTGGCCATTCATAGGAGAAGAGTTCATAGCCTGCTGTGCTGCTTGCTGGCGCAGACGTTGCTGCTGCTGCTGCTGTTGCGCAATGATCTGGGCTTGCTGCATTTGCGTATTCATAATTTGGTTGGGCATCATGTGAGCACCGCCGCCCATTTGTGGAACTTGAACCATCTGTCCTGGCATTGGGCTCGTCTGGCTCATCCGAGGAGTTTGCCTTAATGCCTCTTGAGACATGTTTGGGGTTCCCTGAGAGATACGGGGAGTTCCACCATGGCTCTGCTGACTTCCTTGAGCTCTCATAGCATGAGCCACAACCGGAGTCATTTGTGGGTTCTGTGGAACGACAGATCCTGGACGCGGGGGGCTTCCACCCAGACTCGACGTCGAATGTCGCATCTGGACGTCGATATTTCCGGCCGTCATAGGGGATGAGCCATTGTGAGGAGTGGCATTCTGGACAATTGGGGACGATGTCGGTGCCTGGGACAACTGCTGTTGCTGTAAGAACCTTTGCTGCTGTGTTGTCATGCCATTGGCGGCGTTCGGCAAACCCATGGTGGGAGTTGGATGCCCATGAGGCCCCGCGCCTTTCATGGCCTGCTGGTTTTGTGCCTGCTGGGCAGCCATTTGGCGACGGTGTTGTTCTTGTTGGCGGAGGTTCTGCTGTTGCTGTTGCTGCATCCGCATTTGCTGCAAGCGGGTGGTTTCGTCCTGCTCGCGCCTGCTCGCTTCTTGCTTCGCCTTTTCTCTCGCTTCTGACTCTTGCTGCTGCTTCTTAGCGGCCTCAGCTTGGAGAAGCTTCTCTCGCTTCTTATTTTCCACCACTTGAAGCTTAATGCTTTCAATGGCCTTGAATCTTTCGAATCGCGGCTCAAAGGAAGCCCCACCCACTTTACTGTCTCCGTCAGTTGCTGTGACCCCTCCAGCTGCGCCGTTGCTAAAGCGCTCGTCTAAAATAAGCATGTATTGCTCCTCATCAGCAGCAGCAGATTCTTCTGCGGCCATCTCTGCAACAGTCTTCTTGCGAGATTTGGGTGATGGCACTGGGAATGAGTGGTCTGGATGAGCAAGTACTTCTAGCAACGCTGCCGAGGCTGCTGCACTCTCAACGGGTTCTAAGAACAGTGGCGCCGTAGTTGCCAGAGTTATGCTCGACTCAACCGAGTATATGTTCTTTGAATCTATCTCCATCTTTTCGCGCTTTTGTCGTTTGGCGGGAGGTGGATCCATGCCCACGCTAGCACTTGAAGGCCCTGCGAGACCTGGAGTTTGTGGGGGAGCCATTCCATTGACATCTTGATGCGATTCTCGACGTCCCTGGGGTTGATTTGCAACAGGGGTGGCCGCTTTTATCGCAAGGTCAACATAAGTTGACATGGGCGTTGGATGGAGAACCATGGTGGATATCTTTGCCTTTTTCGCATTGGACTTGCTCCTCTGGCTATCAGACGGCTGTCCTGGAGCCGGCATGTTTTCCTTGTCCTTGCCCTCAGTGGCTTTCCCCTTTTCTGACTCTGCGGGCGCTCCTGGCGGGGCGATGGCCTTTGTCGACGCGGCTAGATTATCTTTTGGATAAGGGACCCATGGGGATGGTGTGAGATACGCATTCGAATTATGTATCGACATTGGCTCCGTCTTATCACTTGTAGATGAATTCTGGGAAGATTCTCGTGCGGTTGCAATGGATTTGTGGTCATGGACCTCCACTATCAAACATCCTAGGAAAGTTAGCCATGTGCCAATATAATTTGTCACCTCCGCTACGTACCTTCGTAGAAGGTGGTGTTCCACATGTTGAAGTACTCCAGCAAATCTTGCGGTACCGTCCCAGATCTCAGATGCTCAATGAAAATCTTCATTGGGGACTTGTAGGAAAACGTGCCATCTTGCTGATCGAATCGGAAATGCGTTGGGTGTAGATGGACAATGAGAGACGCGGGGCATCCGCGGTATTTCTTCAAGATGTAGCTATCAGATCGAACTAGACAATGTTAGTAAAATATTCCTATACGCGTGATATAAGTCCATACTGTAAGGCGGAGGTTGTGCGGTTTGTACGGCCTGAATGTCTGGAATCAAGCTGGCGGACCTCAGACCCGCGCTTGCCGTCCTCTGGCCGCGGCCCAGCACTTGCGGCGGCGCATCGCGACGAGGTCGCGCAGGAGTTCGAGATACACCATTTGCCGTGGCATTGCTCATGGCCGACGTCGGTGGAAGAATTGGCGGCGGCTTCTTTGTTGGAATTGATGGCGAGGTGGACACCGAGGTCGCAACGCCATTTGCGCCTGAAGATGAATGCATCTTTTCGGGGCGCTTGATTTTACTCATCTTGCATTAGCAGGCCTGCGGCGACCGCTGTCGCTGTCGCTGTCGTCGTTGTCGTCGTCTATTCGATGTGTTCTTCCGTCGCGTCTGCACTGATTGAGGTCATGGGGACGAGGCAGAACTTCGGGATGAGGTTGATGAACGCATGTACCTTGTTGTATTCACAGCCAAGTCTGAAACGATGGCGAGCCGCAACTAAGTCCAAAGCCCACGTGATATTTCATGAAATATGACCATAAACACTATGACTACTTTAACTACTTTAACTACCCTATTTAGTTATTTCGACTAGAGTAATTAGACTACTCTAGTCTAAAAACTACTGCGAGCTATACTATGGTTTGATAGCTTCCCATGCGCCCAAATTCCGTTATCAGAGAAATATGCCTTTGCTATGGCTAAATATCATACAAACATAACAGTTTCAGTTCAAGTTCAGTCCTTTCCTTCAATACGTCTGGACCAGTCGTCTCCAACCCGGAGGTTCTCCACGACAAAGACGTGACGGCCCCTTCCAACACGCTCCTCCTTCTCCCACCATTTCTCCACCTTCTTCTCTGGGGTGGCTTGCTCGGCTTCCGACTCACTATCGGCGAGGCCGCCAACACCATGGTCGCCTCCGACAACGACCACAACATCGCCACGTAGCCAGGTTTGGAGGTGTGTGATCACATCTCCTTCCTTTCCACTCAGTGCCTCCTGTAAGTAGACGACATCGGGGGCAAGGTGACGGAGGATGTGAACGTGTCCGCCTTGCGTTGTGAACGGGAAAATCATCGTCTTCTTTTCGGTAACATCTTCAGCCTCTGTCCACAGCGCGTTGAATGCAGGGGTGTCTGGGTCGAGCTCACTGAGGTGATATTAGCAAGGTAACTTGAATAGACGAGGGTATATCTTACGTGGCCTTTTCGCCTTCCTCGCCAGGTGTCAGTGCCTGTTCGGGCTCGATGTTGGAGAACGAGGAACTAAGAGACGCAGCAGCCTTTGCTGCGGGAGCATCTAGAGGATGATGCTTAAGATCAGGAGAGAAGATGAGAACGAAGAGCTGGATTCTTGAGAAGTCGGTGCTGTGTGGCAGGAAGGATAGTATAGACTGTAATGATGGTTAGATACAACGAATATATGCATTTTTGCTCCTGCGGAATGTATACGTACTGCATGCGTTTGGCTGTAATCCAGACCATCATCGACACCGTCCAAATCCGCATCTGCAGACACGACGACAGCGACTTTGATCTTCTTTCCATTGGATGGCCCCTTTCCGGACGTAACGACAGACTTGGTTTGTACAGGCGAGATGGTTGGGCTGGCTCCTGCTCCACGCGCCTCAGCCTCCTCAGACCAGGTTTTATGATCCTTATAAGCGTTCTTGTCTTCCTCTCTGATTGACGACAGAGCGTTTCCAACCGCAGCACCAGCAGCGGTTATGCCGGCTGAGACAGTTCGACTGGCGCCCTCGAGGAATTGTTGTGGGCTGGGCGTACGCTTTAATGCGCGAGCTACGTAGCTCGACGGCTCATCGGCGTGTCTTGGAGGTGCGCCGTAACCTTGGTCCCCGGGTCGTTGGTCGTTGTATGTTGGAGGAGGCCCTTGGGGGTCGCGATAGTCATCTCTGCGTCCATCTCTGCGCCTTCGGTAATCATCTCTCTCTTCGTCGTCATCGTCTCTCTCGCTCCAAACCCACGTCGCCAAACCAATTGTGGCGACAGCTACGGTCAAAATCAGGGGCATCCAATGTCCGACGGGACCTCTATTCCGCCGCGATGGGCGATCGTAACCATCGTGAGGCGGCATTTGGGCGTACCGCTTTGATCATCTGCTTGCACAAACTAAGATTTACAAAGATAATAATTCGATAGATTCAAGATTGGTGTTTGGCGCAACAACTGGGAGAGAGACGAGGGGGGTATTGGAGGGTGTGGCTTTGTTGACATGCTCCCCAGCCTCGCTGGTTTTCAAAGCCTCGGTCGCCAGTCCAACAGCCGCACTAGTGAATCCTTTAGCCACGGCTTACTGTGCACAACAACGATCATGAGAAGTAAGAATACTGGGCTGCATAATTACAAAATATTAGAGCGCAGTTAATAAATATTTAAGCTTCATTACTGATATAATGCGATATGTTAGAATAACAGTCGCGGAAACAATAACACGTGCTGCGGCTATGATGTTGTTCCACGTCCTGTTGCTGTGGGCATTTGGCACCCAACGTCAACTTTGCACGTGATACAAGTATCCAAATTTTTGAGGTCTATCGGTTTGATATCAGATTGACTCACGGGACATAACACTCTACGACCATACCACGACATAGACTAGGCTTGGTTTTCGACGGTGAAATTGATAGATACGAAGGGTCTACTACGTTTATCTGTTCGGTTGGACGTTTAAACTGTCCTAAGCAGCCCAGAGGGGACCGTGCTTGTTAGCCCTCTTCAACAGTAGAAGTCAACTTCTTAATAGTACCCGGCACAATGCCTCACGCCCTCTCGATGCCGACGCCTGGCTTCCAGGCCATAATTCTTTGCGGACCGGGAGTTTCGTTCGATACCTTCACCTCCAAGCCAGAGGAGTCGCCAAAAGCACTTCTTCCAATCGCGAATCGGCCCATGGTCTGGTATCCCCTGGACTTTTGCTACCGCATGGGAATTACAAGTATGGACTTATTTTCATATACTATCTTCTCTGCCTTTATTTTTACTTCTACTACTTCCTTATACTGGGGATTATCTACGATTGCTGTGCGTTGCACGTGATCTAGAGAACCTGCTACCATTTTCCTTTCTCATGGACTTAGCAGCTCCTCACTTTGACGCCAGACTGGCATCTGAAGACGGAGAAAGGTCTTCATGTAAATATATATGACACTGTACTAACTGTCACATAGAAATACACTTAGTCGCACCTCCAACATCCGCCCCTGCAATCCAAGCTGCGTTAAATACCAACCCACACCTCACAGCATTACCTTCACCGAAGCCGGATCTTATTGCACCGGCAGACTTGGACCAAACCACAGGAACAGCACAGATCTTCCGCCTGCCAGAGGTTCTTAAAGAGATCAAAGGCGACTTCATTGTCCTACCTTGTGATCTCGTCTGTGAGCTAGGCGGGGAGGCTCTTCTCGAGACATGGATGGTCAGGGAAGCAGGCCTGGGTGGCGCCACCGGCGGAGGAGATGAGTTTAAGGGGCCTAAAATGGCAACTGGTGGTGAGAAGGGAGGAAGGAGAGGTGGTCTGGGGGTCTGGTATGAAACGAAGATTGAAGTACCGAAGGGAGAACTTGGAGTGAAGGGCGAAGAAACTGATTTCCTGGCTACGGCACCAATCGAACAAGGTCCAGTACCAGCTCACGAAAACTCGCTATTGCGGGATACGTCAAAGGTTGTATTGTCGTTTCCAACGGACACACTTAATGACACCGTCGAGATGAAAAACATGCTGCCCGTGAGGCAAAGCTTGATTGAAAAGCATGGTAATGTCCGAATGCTCACAACCCATCGCGATTCGCACATCTACATATTCCCGGCTTGGGTCATTGATATGATCAATAAGAACGACGATATGGACAACCTTAGCGAGGACGTCATCGGCTGGTGGGCCAAGGCAAGCTGGCAGAGTGGCTTCGCCGAAAGGCTCGGGCTGCGGACTATCTTCCATGGCGAGGAGCCAAGTAACGATGAGGAAGCGCTTGAGAAAGACGAGGAGTCAAAAGAGGACATCGACATTGCTGCTTTGAGTACTACATCAGTATCTAGAGTCGAGACCCTCAAGTCCAGTATCACCATCTCTGCCACTGAGCAAAGCCCTCAAACCGACTCCCAAGACAACAGCACCGCCGAGGCTTCGCCCACCGATCCCCTGATTGTACCGCCATTCCTCGCGTATATCCACAAGTCCCAACCTTACGGCACCCCGGGAGCCCCCGTGGTGCGCCGCGTGGATACAGCGCCGCTCCTCCTCATGATCTCGCTGCAACTCGCCAAGTTGGAGGCGATAGACCAGGTTGGCCGTCAAGATGCGTCACCACTTGCCCACGCAAGCAAGGTTGCATACCCAGGAGGTATTGCAGGCCGCTGCACCGTGACGCGCCAGGACTGCCTGCTGGCCGACAACGTGACGGTCGAGGAACGATCGGCTGTCAAGGAGTGTGTTATCGGCGCCAATTGCCAAGTCGGGGAGGGGGCGAAGCTGTTCCGCTGTGTGCTGATGGAGGGTGCCGTGGTAGGGAAGGGATGTAAAATATCTGGTTCTATTCTTGGCCGTCGCTCGGTCGTTGGGAATGATTCAGTTCTGCAGGATTGCGAGGTGGAGGATAACATGAGGATCGAGGCGAAAAGTAAGTTCTTCCATACCTATCCCTGAGACTATCTCTGCGGGATTTGTCATACCTGACCATGTTTACTAACGATGACAACACAGCCGAGGCTAAAAACGAGAAGTTCAGGAGTTCTGAAGGTCTCGAAGCAACAGAGGAGGAAATGGCAGATGCTTTTGCCGATGAGATCGACGATGATGGCCTGATGCAAGAATAGTTTTCAACTTTGAGTCACGGTTTCAAATCATCCCGCCTAGGAGCTAGATTATTTTTAGCAGCAATGGCAAAAGTCTATGCCGGCAAATGCCCCCTCACTTAAGGATCGCAGAACATTGAATTGCCGCAATGGGATCCCGCTGGAAGCTAAACAGACCAACTCGTGGTCTTCTGTTTTGTCTCATGTTGTGTCGGTGAATGTACTGCTGAAGTGTTTGGACCCCAAGTTTCAATCCGGACCCCAGGTCTCAAAACGCAAAAGTCGGGGGGAACAGGGTTCTCTATGTACTGACTGAAACTAGCTTTGCAGCCCATATGGAAGGATTAGACAATGGTCTATTTTCCAGCTTTCACCTGCGGGAGTCCTAATCTCCAGATGGTTCTCCTTACCTGTCTAGTTATGCGTGGGGGGCGTGGGGGATACGTGGTTTGTGGTGTACAATGCCTTGCTAAACCGAGCAGATGTCTCAGGGGCTGCTTACCATTCCATTACAAGCAACAATAGGGGGGGCACAGGAATGTGAGAAGTGAAGCGTTGTGTCAGTTACTGCGTCTGTCGACGAGCAAACAGGGCATACTTGCAGGGCGGGCCAGGTCAGAATTTTCATTAGCCGCGGCCATCGAGCATTATGAATGACAAGAAGTGGCGTCTCCGGGATCAACCGTTGAGATCACCAGAGTCGTACTGCAGCCACGGGTCAATACGGCTGTACTCCTGTCCTGGAGGAACGCCATGCGTCGCCCATTCCACCTGATGAGAATGCATTGTAACACACGAAAGTCGTGTCAGCAGACCACACGGGCGAATTGTTGACAAAGAAATCAGATGCGGGCGTGTCCCGCCAGATTGGTTGGCAGAAAATGGTAGGGAAACTGGTGCATGGGTCCTATGAGAAGTCCGCCTTTTGTTCCTCGAAAGTGATAACTTTGCAGACCGCAGGATACAGTATGTACTGTACTGTAGGCCACAGTATTGAGTACTGGGGGTGCTGATCAGCATTGCGTCGGGTGTGTGGAGCCCTCTGCAGGGATCAATGGGATGATCACGAAACCCTGCATATGGCAAAAGTGGGCTCGGTTCGTGGATGCAACCTGGGGGATTGCTGGGGTAAAGGCGCCTGAAGCAACCGCGCGGAAGGTCGGAAATCCACTCAATAACAAAGCGACAAAGAATTTGAATGCTTTTGCAGACACCGAGGCATCGTCAGAAGCTACCGGGTCTCTGGGTTGGGCATCTTTCCTTCACGTTTTTTTTAAGGGAAGCCGAGAACCCACATCGCAAGCTCGGTGCTTAGATTGGATCAAATGACTCGGATAGGTGCTTCTTGGTAGATGTTTGAGCCCATTACGAGGCTTCGAGGAAGTGGCGAAGTCGGATCTCAGACAAGAAGGCATTGTCTGCTTGATACCTGTGTGGAATGGATAGTCTCAAGCTCTAACCACATATCTTCACCGTCATGTTTTGAGACTGCTACAAGGCTGAAAGTCTCATGTTTGTTGTTGGTCAGCTCAGAAGAGCAAACACACCGATGCATAGACAGGCTAGACGCCATCTTTGCTATAGCGCGATAGAGACCCTGCATTCTGAACAGCGGTCAAGGACCAGGAGGTGGAAAGGCTTTGCCGCCAAAGCCGTAGTAAATGTCAAGCGTGCAGCCGATCCCGAGCCGAAGCAGACACACTCCGAATCATACACACACCCATTATCTTTCCCGCCCAGAATTGACCACCTGTTGCCTTGTCAAATCGAAATAGACGCTTGGGCGTCCGCGTCCACTTACCTGCGCTAAGCGTTACCGTGAGTGGTGACGCAAGGTGACATGTTAGTTCTAGTGGAGCCGAGATGGCCTAGGAGACAAGACAATCATATTGAACTGCACAGTACGTATAGAGCAGCACTGGTGAAGCGCATACTCGAGTATCGAAAAAACAAACACTGGTCGCAGTTCACCGTGATCCAAGTATGTATGCATGGTTAATAGCGTACCATTCATTCACACACATTTTAAACGCGCTGATTACACAGATAAGGGGACGGGAAAACGAGGGATTATTCCAGTCGCGGTTGCAGTTATCAGACACTGCATATCGGAGTGCATGCCAGAAACATTACCCAGCCATACATGTCAAGACAGCACAGATGTTGGTTTTCGGGGTCCTGGCCCCACTAAAATGCATCAACCCGTCAACCCCGTCAACCCCCATCAATACACTTTCCCAACTTGTTCATGCGGTGACCCTACGAGGTATTTACTACAGAGCATTGATTTACTTCGTTTGTGCTAACTTCGTGCTATAGGTCCAATCTCTCATAGTACTTATTTTACGTCGGTGGTGTATCCAGACGGTGTACATGCGTACATGCGTACATTTCGCAAGTGTATCGGAGCAAAGTGACCAGTCTCGGTGGCTTGTGTAGACTCTCTGTGCGAGCCTTCTACCACTGTGTGTACGGTATAGCACTATACTGTGCAACACAAGTAACCTCTTCTGTCGAGATCGTCCCTCGTCTCACCACCTTTTCTGTCACACTACACAATGTGATCAAGACTGAACCACCCCGCCGGTACACCACTAGAATCATTCCTGACCCCTACTTTACGGTGCCAATCGCGCTAAGCGGATCTACGATCCCATCCTAGAGGCAAAAAATGACCAGATCTAGGCCGCTCGTGGGCTGGACATTGTCGGTTCCGGTACCTTTATGAGGACTGCCCACGATCGGACTTCCAATCGCATCTTTCCGCTGCTATGGCCCCCGTCACCGTCGGAATCCCATTCGTTACTGGAGGAATATACTCCCAAGACCTGAGTTGTGATTGGCGGCGGCCATCAGATTCGATGCGGGACCTATGCTGCTTGGCCGGCACATCAGATCCATCCGAAAACTCAAGTCTGGTAAGGCATATGGTCCCCAGCGGGGACCGAGTTCTCTCTTCTGGCTGCTGGCCGTACTGAAGTTACGTGCAGCGTTGAAACGCCTTAATATCACAATACGGTGGCACAGAAATATGACAGATCGTTCCAAAACAGGCAAGACGCGGCTACACCGAACATTCGGGGGCCTAGCAGATCAGTTCCAAGGCTCTATCATTCGCTGCTTAGCCTGAGACCAGCGGCTATCATAGTCCCACGAAGTACATCCAATTATGATCCCATCTTCTCACGCAGCCTTGGGGCTAATATCCCATGCAAAATGATAAACAGTACCATGCTCGAACCCCGGAAATGGCTGAAATTGCTTTGAACGGGTGTCTCTTCTCGGTCTACTCATGCATGCCATGCCACCCATGCTCTCGATGCAAGTGAGAGTTGGCAGGGCATGGCAAAAGGATGCTCTGGAAAGTAAAGGGCGACTGCATAGGAGAAACATGGTATCGGTATTGACTATCCGGACACCAATGGCATACATGATTCCTCGATTTAAAGACATTCAATTCGTGCCTTTGGCTAGATTTAAACGGCATAATTGGTCCCATAGGAAAGCGACAGGATGCCGGGGACACACGCCTAGCTGAACGTGATGCGGTCACAGCGCCATTGTGCTCGTTCCAACAACATCCCACTTAGTCGTTGTTAGTCACCCTAAAACTTTGGATAATGATATATCATTCTTAATCTCCCCCAGTCCAAACACTCCCGCTCGATTTAGGTCAGCCCCAGCCTTCCAACCATTGCAAAGGCCCACCCTAAAAGCCGCTAGAACATCTGAACCTTCGAAACTGCGTCAATGCCAGAGCCGCGGCGCCCGTTTCTGACGCGAGGGGCTTGAATCCGTTGCTTAAAAGACCCCCGCCCGCCTCCAAGGGGCTCATCAGTCGATGCAAGGTACGCAACGAGATTCAACACGGCAAGCTTTCTGTGGAAACCAGCAGCATTCCCAGGAATTTTTACCTATCCCAACTAGACGTCTAAGTTTAGGTTCCTTGCTCTTCACTCCCAAATAGGAGAGGAAGAGAGACCTCCGCACAGTCCTCCAACCACCTCAGAGGTTTCAGTGAAGGGCGTACAACACGAAATAGTGTTCAATTACAGCCATCGACCAGGCATACCTGACCCGATCCGTAAGTCTGCATCTAATTTGGCTAGTTCCATCACAGCATGATTTGCATGGCCCTTCCTGTCCTTCTCGCTGCAATGTATAAATGAGTCTCATCTGCTCCTTTTCATTCCAAATCCCTCCCCAGACGCTCTTCTTCCAACCACTGCCCATCCAGAGATATCCCTGACGGCTCCTCAAGTGCCCGCTGCTGTGTCTCCTCTCCATCTCTCCGATTCGTATGTTTTATCACCGAGGTGCAGCGCCAATGGCGACGTACATGTTGCTAACGTGACTTTTAGATCTTTGCCACCATCCTCACACCTCCTACCGCCTCATTCACTATGGCAATCGGCTCGATGGATGACCACATGAACCAAGGAGTCGCCTATACGCACCACAACAACTCAACTCCCGCGCTCTCCAATCCTGCATCCTTCGATTCCTATAGCTCTGGTGAATCGACGACGTCCTGGGACGTGGTTACTCCGTCGCCGTCGCGGAGCGAGTTCTTTAACTACGACAGAGAAGGGTTCTCTGCTTCGCCGGGACCCATGTTCACCAGCTCATTGAGCCATCAATTCAACATGACTTCTAGCCACGGGATCGGTATGGCAGATCCTTCGTTGATGTATCCGGAAACCTTCCATAGGAGCGTTTCAGGCCACGATCAGATGACCTACGAGCTCCAGTAAGTCATTATACTGTTCATCACTGTGGGGGGCTATGGAGTCCCTCCCCGACGACTCGATGCTAACTTCCTTGCAGCGCACCACTTCCACTACCTATTGGATCTCCAGCGTTCCTCCCGGAGCAACACTACGTGAGCCCCGGCCAGACATGCTTCGATCCCTCGCGACCGACACCCCCTCCCCTAGATGGCTACAACCCAT
>JPJW01001528.1:0-15511 GCA_000750755.1 Pseudogymnoascus sp. VKM F-4513 (FW-928)
CAACCTCAATGCGCCTCAACCTCTCCAAGCGCGCCGCCAAATCTTCTCTCCGTGCCCTCACCCTCTCCCCTCCAACATCCACCGACTTCTCTTCCAACGACTTCCTCTCCCTCTCATCTTCCCCAGCCCTCCATGCCTCCTTTCTGACTCACCTCTCCTCTTCACCCCCCCGTCTTGGCAGCGGCGGTTCTCGCCTGCTTGACGGGAACAGCAGCTACGCGGAGACCCTTGAGTCCGATATCGCCTCCTTCCACGGCGCCGAGGCCGGCTGCCTCTTCAATTCTGGCTTCGATGCCAATGCGGGCTTTTTCGCGTGCGTGCCCCAGCCAGGCGACGTGGTCGTCCATGACTCTGCCATTCATGCCAGTGTGCATGAAGGGATGCGGCTCTCACGTGCTGGAGCCCGTCTATCTTTCCGGCACAACGATGTGAATGATCTGCAGCGGGTGCTCAAGGGTGTCCTGGAAAGTGATGCTCTCGTGAAAACGGGGAGGCGAAGCGTCTTTCTCGCGGTGGAGAGTCTGTACAGTATGGATGGCGACGTGGCGCCTCTCACTGCGATCGTAGAAGTTGTTGAGCGGCTTCTGCCCAGGGGAAATGGTAAAATTATCGTGGACGAGGCGCATTCGACTGGCTTATATGGCGAGAATGGGCGCGGGGTGATATGTAGTCTCGGCCTGGAACGGCGCGTATTTGCGCGTCTGCATACATTTGGGAAGGCTCTGGCGTGTAATGGAGGTATGTTCTCACTCCGCCAGCGAACTGACGTTCCCCTGAGCTGATGATGTTGTGAAGCGATTATGCTCTGCTCGCCACTAACGCGAGAGTACTTGATTAACTATGCACGCCCACTCATTTACACGACTTTCATGTCCTACCCCTCACTCGTAGCTATCCGCACGGTTTATGATCTCATGATAAACGGCGGAACCGTCGCTGTACGTCCTTCCCATGCTTTTGTATCTCATTTACTCACACCTACCCAGCCTGCAGCGCATATGTGGGCGCTTGTGTCTCATCTCCACACTCGCCTCCTCGCTCTCTCGTTACCACCCTCAAATCACCTCCTGCACATCCCACAAAGCTGTCCGGAGTCGCCTATTTTCTCATTGCTCACGCCGCGGCCGCGGGACCTGGCGAGAGAGTGCCAGACGGCGGGGTTTATGGTTCGCGCTATTGTGGCGCCTACTGTGCCAGTGGGAGGGGAGAGGGTAAGGGTTTGTTTACACGCAGGAAATAGTTTCGAGGAGGTAGAGAGGTTAGTAGGTGTTGTAGGTGAATGGGTGAGAAGGATGGATGTAGAAGTGGCAGAGAAAGCAAGGTTATAGATGGATTGTACGATAGGGATAGATATAAAACGGACGGACAAAAGCGAAGGTACAGGATATATACCAGATTAATATAAATCCAAGGGCCAAAATAAACAAACAGATATAAAAACGGCCACAAGCAAAAAATGAAAGTGGAAATCCAAGGTCGTCGAAGGGAAGCGGGTAGTGGAGCAGAGCTAATACTAATATGATAAGTTACTTAATATTCCTTTATCCAGCAGGTATCTCATCGCGACTTCCGCACCTAACTTTCTCAAGAATATTCATCTTCAATCCATCCATTATTTTGGAATCCATCAATTATTCACGAACTATTATCATAATATAATCAAAGATGGCTCAAGAGTCTAGTCAAGACTGGAATACAGGCGAAAAATCAGGTCTTGTTTCAATAGGCACTCACAGCCTCTATGTGGAGGTGGCTGGCCCCGATCGACAGGAAGGGGAACCAATCGTTGTGTTGATGACAGGTCTTGGGAGTACTATCGACGAATGGGTGGCCGTACGACGACTTATCGAACCATTTTCACGATTCTTATTTTACGATCGATCGGGGTTGGGGAGAAGTGAATGGCCGCCGAACGCTCCAAAACCTATCAGTGCCGCCTCTATAGCCGCCGAGCTTGATACCCTCCTTAAAAATACGGGCATAAATCCACCGTATGTAATACTCTGCCATTCGCGAGGAGGCATTACAGCAAGAGAGTTTCTTCATTTACGGCCCGATGATGTGGCAGGAATGGTATTCGTGGATGCGAACCAAGAAAATACGTTTGTGGGTCACGAGGACTTCCCTTCACCAAGTTTCGAAGCCATGTTAGCTGGCATTGATTACCACGAGGTTACGGGTATTAAAGCGAATACTGCGCTATCGAAAGAAGAGTTTCAAGCCGTGTTAGATGCACAAGGCAAACCTTCGACGGGCATCATTTCGTCTGCGGAGGAAGCGGGCGCGAAAGGAGATCCTCCGGTTCTGGCAGCAAAGAGGCAGCTTCAAAATCAAGCTTTGGGAAACAGACCTATCAGTGTTATCCACGGCAACACAGCTCAAGATTTCCAGCGGCTATATGAAGCTGGTATTAAGGCAGGCAATGGATCTGAAAGAGAGCGTCAGGAGTTTAGAGATACTGTGGCTTTCTGGAGGGAGACTTCGACTGTGCGTGCCAAAGAGATTCTAGGCCTTTCAAGTATTCATAACTTTCGGGACACTTTGAAAAGCGGACATAATATTCAGCTCCTCGAGCCGGAACTGATTGTCGAGGAGCTGAAATGGGTTTATTGTCATCTGACAAGATAAGCTGATTAAGACAGATTGGTATTTCATCGTTAGTGCTGAGATATCTCAAGAAAGTCTCAGTGGTCAAAAATACGTTTCTTACTGTGCCCAGAATTGTTAAACCTTTCCCAATCGCTGAGGCACCGTCCGTTCCTACGCTAAGAAGCTGGGTTACGTTACATACTACCCATGTGAAGCTTTTCGCCCCCATCTTTCCCCGCCTTCCTTCGCGCGTCCTCCCGCTCCCTAATTACAGGGCCAAAGCTTGGCGGCGTGCGTTGCTCCCTTGTGATGGCTGGACAGCATTCTTCTCTCCATTGTTAGTTCTCACGTAATCTACTTAATCTACGATTGGTTTGCAAATACGAGTGTGCGACGGATGGCCTCTTTGTGGTAAATAGGACAATCCGTGTCCGTGTCCGAGGGTCGTCTTACGTATAAGATCTGAACGTCGATGTGACTTCTCATGTAGTGGCACTATATTTGTACGTCGGCGTACGCAACCCTATTACCAAAACAGTACTGCTCGTGACATATAATGTGGGAGAGGTTCTAGAAACGAGCATTTTCCATCCTACGGGAATATTTGCTACGAAATAAGCAATTGGGAATGAGCGATTCGGACCTATAGCTTTTCTCCGTAGGATCTCGGCCAAGAAGGATTGCCGACATGCAGGATTGCATGCAAATAAGCCTGCAGCCACCACTTAAGTCTATATCAAAGACATAGATGTGGAGAATCTGCTTAAATATATGCAAGGTTAAGCAAGTATATAAACCCCTCTGTCCACGCTGATTTCCATTCCTCTACAAGCTTCTCATCTCTCACATCTTATCTACACTACAAAAGCCACAGTTCAACAAGCCGACATAACCATCACCGTAAACATGAAGCTCACTCTCGTCTTTGCCGCCCTTGTCGCCGCCGTCGTTGCGTTACCCGCTATGCCAGCCGAGGGCGTGCTCCCCGAGAAGCGCCAGGACAACTGCGGCATCTGCTGGGAGGGCGAGAAGCTGTGCTGGGACTGCACTGATGGTACCTGCGGTTACGATCCTAGCCCTTGCACCGAGTAAACATGTACGTCTATGATAATAATAATGAATTATATGTCATCTAATGGTTGCATAGCTACTTGAATCACTCTCATGGCAACGGAGCAGGCGGTTCAACTCCCATTCTTAGAGTGTTTGTGTTAAATATTATCGGGAGACAAAAACTATAAAGAGATATGGCTTCTATATTTCAATACGAATCTCACTCTCTAAATCTGCCACTATCTCACATCTTTCGCGTTGTGTAGTTCATTTTTGCAACCGTTGCAGGGGTGCCACTTTTGTCCGCCAAAGTTTCATCAGCAAACTCAATTCCAGCGTCCATAAACTGATTTATCTCAAATTTCTCGGCGTATCCATTGTCCTGTAGAGCCTGAACAGCAGCCATCGCCCATGTAACGCAGTTTTGTTCTGGCGTGGCATTTTTCTGCGGGACTGGAATTGACTGAAGGCATGTTCGTATTTCTGATATTTCAACACCATTCGGAAGCTTTCCAATCATTATCAGGCAGACTACGCTACCACTGACAGTGGGGTTGCTTCGAAACACCCATTCGTGGTTCGGATTGTGGTCGACCCTGGTTTCTGGATCGGGTCTGGCTGCATCACTGACGTCGAATGTGTAGCAATTTTGCTCCTTGTAGGCTTTAGGTGAAATAAGGATTCCCCAGTGGTATGCCGCATAGCCCAGTTGCTGTCTGTTTTCTCCGAGCGAAAGCAGGCCACGGTGGTAAATCGAGACGAATACTCGGCGTTTATTGCTCATATTTCTGAGCTTTGCAGAGCTTTCTGTGTATCAGATAGTTACACTTTAAAGCTGAAATGTATGGGCAAACTCACAGACTCTTTCTATTTGTATTCACAACGATAGGACCGATTTGTGAGTCGATATGGTCTTGATTTAACTCCTGGTTGGCATTCGTTGGTCGTTCGCCAACAACACCGTCGGCGCTTAAAATAACCAACAATAACTCATTCGACGAAAGAACCTCAGCCACCACACTATCTTTGCGAAATCCAAGGTGTATCATAATTAACGGTTGGATTTACAGTGGGGAACAGTCAAATTGAGCGCCATACTCAATGATTATAGGCATCTATTCTGCTCAAATTATTAATTCTATCAAATTCGTAAAATTCATTTACAGAAATAAATAAATTTACAAAATAGCAATACAAATAGACATCAAGGTCTTCTTGAAAACCCCATCATTCCAATCCCAAATAAACAATTCTACTTTGTTGCCTGTCCTTTCGTCCAGAAGTTCGTTGTAAATATCATAAGTCTTATAATTCGTCTCGTGGAATATGCACCAACGTACCCCATCGATACAAGGTGCATACCGCGGTGTTCGGGATCCATTCTGTTCCACCTGTGTGATTACCTTGCTTGCTCTTTCTCCAATTCCGCTACATGCCATATCGACGGTCTACATAACTACACAGCAACTCTCGCTGTGGTCTGGTATGATTCACAGTAATTAGTAGGTATAAATAACGCCATGTAATATAGTGGAAGACCTACGTTCTTTGCACCTATCTTCTTCCCCAACGGTTTGTAGAGCACAGGTAGGTTTTCTGCATGTATCTATAACGATTGATAGCAACGTTAGTAAATATCCCAACTCCAGATACGAGTACAATAGGATGAGAACAACCGTGAAAGAGTTGAAATACTTACGTGTATTGCAATAAACTGATCTATTTGACCTCATATTTTTACAGTTACCTACGCTACACGAATCTATATTTTGACATTTTAGCAATCAGAGCAGTCGAAGTATTCAGCAGTTTTGATATCTGGGACTCACGGCCAAGACAACGGACATATCCAAAATTGACAACCCTGTTCGTGCAGGTCTTTCCTCCGGCATATACTACTGTACATTGGTCTGCGTTGAAGGTATAAGTCAGTGGTTGAGTAATATCCAATGGATAATCCGGGAAACTTACGGGCCTTGCAACATTCCATCCCTGGCGCAGCAGGAATACGGCAGTGGTGCGTTTCCGTAGCCCCAACTAAGCAAGCATCTGAGAAAATGAGAGTCAGATAGCTATCGTCACCCACCTCCTGAGTCGGGAGCACTTACGAACAACGCAATAGTGCATAGAGAACATTGTTGGGTTTTTGCATGGAAATATTTGGCACGTATCTATGCGTCTTATTAACATAGCTCTCGGTTTCAGTCGAAGAAACGCTTCGGAACAAGCAGAGTAAGATAGTGACTTCTACACCAGTGGACTTACGATTATTGCAAAACGTACTGCCTTCACATATCTCCTGCTGGCATCCTCTGGACCGGCACAGTCCTCGTACCCTAACATTTGACCCATATGCAGACATTGCGTCCTTTGCAATGTTCGAGGTAGGAGCTTGTGTTATGAGCCGGAAGCGGGAATCAATAAAGCAGAAATCCGCCGGCAGGTAAAGATGAGCACAAAGGATAGAGCAAAGACCTGAATATCCTACAGACCCCCCATCCCGACGAGGGAACTGAGAGGAGTTATAAAGATCCCTTGGCTCCGTTTAGACACCCTTCGCGTCAAGGCGTGTCAAAATAGGCTCCATGGCTGCATCTACAAAAACCGCCGCCCCTCCTCCGCGCCACTACAAGGCTGGTTATAGGTGACACGCATCTGCAATGCAATGCGGATGCATCATTATCGTCATGGAATCTTACAGCCTTTGAAGGCATCAAGGCTACAATCCGCATTTTGCGAGTATGCAGGACTACAGCAGGCCGCAGCTGCAGAACAGGACTGTCAAACGGCGGGAGTGGAACGATAGGCATGTAGTGGTGCCTGGAGGGCGTCTAAATGTTTAAGCTGTCAGAGCCTTGGGAGTGATGTGCATAATTTCACGGCAATTTGAGAATCCCGCCGCCTTGGATACAGCCCATTCGAGTTATTTCGTTTATATTTACAAACCAGGAAGTAAACCAAAATGACGTTTAGAGGCGTATCTTCACCGACGTGGCGGTGAGGTCTTCCCCGTGGCCGTCTCCAACATCGCGGCCAGGCAGATTCTCACTTTGCGAGAAAAAGGTAGTTGGGGGTCACGTTATATGCGGCCAATGCATGCATGCCAACACTCAGCATCTGTTGGATATCCACCCCAAAATAAGCGCAGCCATGTTGGATATTCAGCTAAATATAGTCAGTCCAAAAATCGACAATGGCATTAGCTGCGAGTAATGCAGCAGCAGCCGTCGATTCTCAGCGTTAATTATATTTGTGGACGAATAGGCGCGATTGAATTGTGTTTTTGAATAGATCAAACATTGAAATACTACGCTAATAAATATTACTCCTTTCCAACCACCACCCACCATTTTCTCATTAGTTGCTCATAAGGTATCCGCGTGCCAAACATGGTTAAAATACGATAAACCCAATCAAACGATGTTATCCCCAACTGGGCGACGAGCAATAGAAGGCTCCGCCACACGGGCACCTGGGACACCATTATGACCCGTGTGGGTACCAGGGACACCATTATGGCCCATGTGAGTACCGGGAACACCATTATGGGTATGCGATCCCATCACACCACCACCATGGTTCCCACCCAAGGCTCCATTATGCGCAACGCCTCCCGTCACCCCGTTGTGTGGGTGCCTGTCAGCAATCCCACCTCCCATTCCCATACCTCCAAGCGCAGAGGCATCGAAAGGAGCGCCTCCCATTCCTGCGCCCTCGACTCCCCAGCCCACCTTGCGAGTAAAGACAGCCTCGCCGCCTTCAATCTCGCCAGCTCCGTATCCAAATGGCACGTTGCGGTTCAGGGGGATGTGGTTGAATCTGAAATCCCAGACGGACGCATACACCATTCTGTAGGAGCTGAAGGCAAACACGGTGCCGATGATCGCGCCGGCGAGGCAGTCGTACCAGTTGTGGAACTCGTCGATGGTTAGAGAGCTAGCAATGAGGGTCGCGCCGAGAACGGGGGCGTAGATGGCAACCAATTTCCACATCGCGGGGTGGTGGTTTGCGAAGACCTTGAGCTTGGCATTGAGATAAAGGTAGAGGAAGATGAAACCTGCGAAGGCGGCCGTAGAGTGACCTGATGGGAAGGACTCGAGACTGTCATCAATCTCGTTGCGGTCGCCAGTGCAGATGGCGTCCGTGTACATGATCTGCTTGTAGCCTGTGCCAATGTTGGTGCCAGCGGGGATCTCAGGCTTGCAGACAGCGAGAAAGTGCGGACGAAGGCCGCCAATGAGCCACTTAAGGAATACTTGGAAGACAGCTGCAGAGATGAGAGAATAGAGTAGCCCGATGACGGCGTTGTTAACGTCCCAGAAGGAGCGAATTCGAATCTGCATACACAGGATGATAAAGATCGGGATCAGGGCCGCCATCAGCGCGGCGGCGTAGATGGGGATGATGTTCTTGCGGAGAGGGTAGGAGAATTCGGGGTAGACGATCTCGCCGTCGCGGAAATCGATGGGGAAGGATCGAGTCGGCGCTGGGTGTGCTTCGTAGACCTGGATGGGATTAGTAGTTGTCATAGGACGGAGAGAGAGCTGCTTACTCCAAGGCCAATGACACCCATGATTATCATGGTGAGGATATCAAGCCATGTGCATTTGAGCCATTGCCCGAATGTCGGCCTGCGAGAGTAGGCCAGGACATAGGGCTCATGATTTCCCTTGGGTTGGCGGTTGCCAAAGTTGCCAAACATGCCTCGTCGTTGGGTAGGCTGCTTGGTCTCGGTGACGGTCTCAACGGGAGCTGCCTGGCCGGGAGCAGGCTCTTCCCGCCGACGACTGAAGATGCCCATTTTGGTTATGGTACAGAGCTTGAGCGAGAGTGGTAGTAGTAGTTGTAGTTAATCGATCCGTCTGGAGCAGTATGTATTCCTTCTCGATGCTTCAAACTCATAGAACAAGACCAGCGCGCAAAGAAAGCAGACCAGCCTACCTTTATACCACCTACCATCAAAAATTATGACCCGTATTCACAGCAGAACCAGGCTTCATTCCCTCGTCCCTGTTGCTGCCCCTCTTCCATCCACCTCTCAGGGTCCAGACTCCTCACACTTTTCTTATATGTGACGTCATGAGCGTCGCTGTCCACAGAAGCTCCCTGGTCGATACTATACCCTGCGATATAAATGGCGTAAAAGTGCCACAATTAATAACAGATGGCCGATCTGTCAGTGTGCACGGCTAAACCGGCTCTGTAGTGCCGTCACAGAACCAAAATAACAAGCATTTGACCAAGGAAATGGTTCCCGGCACTTGGCCAGGGACTCGCACTTGGCAGACACAGCATTTTCGCATAATGTACGATACGGTACGTACTCTACCACCATCTCCTGAATTTAGACTGTGGCTTTGTGGCTGGTGTGATTATTTTCCAATATTTCATTGCTCTTATGCCTTTTTATAAATATACACCTCATATCAATACATATATACAATAGTTCCCAACGTCGCGGCTTTACCACAGCACCTCTGCGCTGACTTGGGCCTGCTCTCCCACACCAGCTTTCGCAAGTCGCTCCAGCGCCTCCCCCTCTAGTATCCGTGAATGCCACGCACGCACAAACCGTCGTGCCTCAGCGCTATCCTTGAACTTGACAATAAACCTCGGTGGACCCCTCAACCCCTTCCCCTTCTTCTTCTCTCGCTGCCTCTCCCCGAACTCGCTATCCCAACCCTCTTCTTCATCCTCTTCCTCCTCCCCTTGCGCAACCTTAGGATCGCTCTTCGACCCCAGTAACACAATATCCTCATCTCCCCCTTCCAGCTTCCACTGTAGATTTCTCTCCTTCCCATCTAGCCCAATCGCCAACCCAAGCTCAAACGCATTCATCTTTCCGCGATCCAAGCCCACCAACACCAAATTCTCGCCCTGCCGACCCGCTTCTGGCGTAATAAGCGGATGATACCCCCCCGTCTCAATCATCCTCGCAACAGCAGGCCGATACGGCTTCTTCACCACCTTACTAAACAATAACTTCTGGCTGTTCGGCACGATCGTAAACGCTCTCACTAAGGCCGACACATCTTCCCCATCCACCAGCATCCCCGGCTCCGGCACCATGCGGCTCGTCGCACACGTCGGCGTCCACTTGCGGCTCAGGTGATGCAGTCGCGCAATGTTATCCTTGTACGCCTGCGCCGCTGCGGCTGTCGAGAAGAGGACGAAGTAGTGGGATTGCCGCGCCAGCGTCGTCGGGTCGCGGCCGGGGATTACGCGCTGGATGCCGGAGGTCCAGCCTTCGATATGGGACCCGCGCGGGGAGAGACGGATGAAGTCGCTGAGGGCGAGATGGCGGGAGGTGCTGGATATGACGAGAACAGTCGCGGCGAGGCGCTGGCGGAGCGTGTGTGGGTCGAGGGAGGTGGAGGTAGGCAGCGGTTGGTGGTCTGGGTGGAGGAATGGGCGGTCGGGTTTGGGGGTGTTGAGAGGCTTCCAGGAGGTGGATTGGGGGAGGCCGAGAGTGCTTGGGTCGAGTTTGGGGAGGTCGTCTGTGGAGGGTTTGGAGTCGGTGTCGTTGGTATTTGAGAGAGCGTCTTTGTACTCTGGGAAGAGCTCTTCGAGGATTGTATTTGGTTTTTCGTTTGATCGTAGCGTTTTGGGTATAGGTCTATTCGTTGCTTGGGAATCGGGTGCGGGAGAATCAACTAAGCTTGCATCTCTCAAGGCACTCCCAAGCTCCTTGAGCTCAGCTCCTATCCCATCTCCAGCAGCCACTCCCTCCTTTCTTCGAAATTTAGGCGGCGGCCGCCGTGAAAGCTTCTGCGCCCCATCGCGCACCCTTCCACCTTCTCTGTGTACCCCCCCATCTTCATGCGCCGCACTGCCCAATGAGCCCTCTCCCTTCTGCGACAACTCAACGCGTCGTATGTTCGGAGGGTTCGACTGGCCGCCAGTGCTATAACACTGCAGCCGCGCCGCGGCCAGGAACCGCCGAGCGGCCCATGTCGGTGACAGGCATTGCGAGTGTCGCGGCCGAGTCAGCAGCATTAGCTTCGCCCAGCTCGCAGGTGGTGACTGGGATTCGACCGGTCACGGAGCGTGGGTGCGTCGAGTCGAGTCGTCGTCGTGTTGTTAGGTATGGTGGTATAGTTAGTAGGTGGATGTTGAGCTTCCACTGTTCTCGGCGATAAGCGTCGATAGGAAGAAGTGCACTACAAAAATTTGGCGAATGAGAATTCCGCAACGACAACGGCCTTCCCAAGCACAACTCTACGCCGGGAGAGCTTCAGGAAAACAGAGAAAAACATACTGGCATAATGACGGACATACAGAATGCGCAGCGATGCGTAGAGGTCAAGATCCGCACGCTGCCAAACGTAGAACGTTCAGATCGCAAAGATGTGTCACGTGTCTTCCTCTCGATGGACACCCTCCTCGAACTGAGATTGGAGGCAGGACAGCCATGTTCGGTATGGAAGGTTGAGGATGCGGATTCACGGAGGGAGGCTATCGCGTGGCCTAGCGCGCAGAAGATAAATCGGAATGTGATGCAGATGTTCAAGAGTTTTCAGGATCACTGTGGGTTCCGCCTGGAGGATCGGATTGCGGTTTCGCCTGCTGGGCCTTTGGTCACGGCGGATTTTGTGGTTTTGAGGGATGTTAGTGGAGGAACGGCGCTGGAAGAGAAAGATAGAGCTCATTGGGAGTGGTATTTGGAGGATAAACTAGGTATGGGTGGTTCTCTGACGCTTTATAAAACTCTTTGCTAATATGATATAGTCCGCGCCGACTCAATCTTCTCAGACATGTTATATGAAGTAACCCTCAAAGGCCGACGCTCCTTCATCGTCGAGTCCTTCCTCCTCTCCGGACGTCCCATCCCTAACAAAGTCGCCCACTTCTCCGTCACCTCCCGCGTCCAAATCATCGACGAGCAAGCCGCTGCTCTCGAACGCCCCACCACCGGACCCCGCCCAACCCTCCACGTCTCAGGAATCGCAGGCATTGATTCCGCTCTCCAGAAGCTTAACGACGTCCTCGCCGACTTCTCCGATGCCGCCAAGACGTCTCCCACCTGGGGCCGCCGCGCCTGTGGCATTCTCCTCCATGGCGCCCACGGGAGTGGCAAAACTCTCCTCCTCGAGCGCGTCGCCGCCACTGGCTGGGGCCGCGTCTTCCGCATCGACGCCGATGCAAAGACGCAAGCTATCCGCGAGGTCTTCAAAGACGCCCGTCTCACCGCCCCAAGCATAATCCTCCTTGATGACCTCGAGGCCCTCGCCGCTGCTGACCCGCCCAAGCCCGGCATCACGGCGCTACTCAGCGATGAGATGTCCCGCCTCAGCGCCGACGCTGTCCAGGTCGTCGTTCTCGCCGCCGCAGCGTCCGCATCTGCAGTCCCTCTCCCGCTACGCAAGCGCGGAAGATTCACGACGGATATCCTCCTCCCCATCCCTGATGCCGATGCAAGGAAACAGATTCTGCGATCACTCGGACCGAAGGAGGAGGAGGAAGTTAAGCTCCTAGATCGTCTCGCTGAACGCACTCACGCTTATACGGCCGAAGACTTGGCCCTGCTACTCGACCGCGCGTGCTTCCTCGCACGGCACCGTCGACGCGGTGAAGCCACATCAAATGCCCCCTCTACGCTCCCCGGGCAACTCGAGCTGCCAACTACTGAACCAAGCACAGATGCGACTCCACTAGACGCCCCAGCACCCGCATCATCCATCCCACCAACCCCTTCTCTCACCCAACCCGACCTTGACCTCGCCCTCCTCTCTGTCCGCCCAACAGCCATGCACGACATCACCCTCCGCCCCCCTAAAGTGCACTGGTCCGATATCGGCGGCCAGCATGCCCTCAAGCGTGCCCTCCGCCGCGCGGTCGAGACGCCTCTCCGTCACCCAGCACTGCTTGCCCGTCTCGGTGCGGCTCCTAAGAAGGGGCTTCTCCTGTATGGGCCGCCGGGGTGTAGTAAGACGCTTTCGGCTGCCGCGGTGGCAACGGAAGCTGGGTTCAATTTCTTCGCTGTGAAGGGCGCGGAGCTGCTGAATATGTATGTTGGAGAGTCGGAGAGGGCGGTGCGGGAGGTATTTGCACGGGCTAGGGGTGCGGCGCCTAGTATTGTGTTTTTTGACGAGGTGGAGGCGATTGGAGGGAAGAGAGAGGGGAGGGGAGGAGGGGGAGTGAATGTGTTGACGACGCTGTTGAATGAGATGGATGGAATTGAGACGCTCAAGGGAGTGATGGTGCTGGCTGCGACGAATAAGCCAGAGGCGTTGGATGTGGCCCTGTTGAGGCCGGGGAGATTCGATGAGCTGCTTTATGTGGCGCCGCCGGATTTGGAGGGGAGGGTGGAGATTCTGGAGGGGAGGAGGAGGAAGATGGATTGGGAAGAGGAGGTGCAGGTGGCGTGGTTGGCGGAGAGGTGTGAGGGCTACAGTGGAGCGGAGATTGTGGGAGTTTGTCAGGCGGCGTGTGATTGTGTGATTGATCGCGTGCTGGAGACGGGAGATATGGGGGCGAAGGTTGGGAGGGAGGATTTCGAGGTCGCGATGGGGAGAGTTAAGAAGCAGATCACGGAGGAGATGGTGGAGGGGTATCGGAGGTGGGCGAAGGGGGTGGGGAATGGTGTGGAGGCTGAGTGAGAGGAAGGTTGGGGAAAAGGAGTTTAGGTTTATTTCCAGGAAAAGGATAGAAGGAAATTTTGAGGGATATAGACGGAGTTGGGTCTGGAAAATAGAAAACAGGGCAATAGAGATAATTGTAGAAGCGAGCGTCATCTATAGCAAAAGTGCCAGCCTAGTCACGGTCCAAATATCACACTATGTGCAACCAACAAAACACCCATGGGTAAGGTAAGATGACTAGAACAACACGATCCTCCATGTTTACCGCCCAAAATACCTGCCCTCATAGGCATATTTCCCCTTTCCCTCGCCACCCAATCCATCTATTCCCAATATCACAATCGCAGCGAGCGGCCACCAATGCACAAACGACTCGTACAACACTGCCAAAACGCTCCTCCCATTTAGTATCCGGCGCCGATAAGGTAGTCGGCAAGGCCCTCGACGGTAGTGGCAGCATTACCCGCGACGCCAGTCTCACCGTAATGTGCGATGACGATAGCCTGCTTGGTCTTGGCGATCACGATGCCCTCCCGGCCCTATGAGCTGTCAGCATTCGCCCAAACAGGCAGAGTGCTGCAGACGCAGAATCTGGGGAGACTTACCTTGCGGCCGTAGATACTCCGTCCCTCAACCTTGAACACGACGTATCTCTCTCCCGCGACGTGGAGTCCGTTTGACCACACGTTGGACTCGTCGCCTCCTAGCACTGTAACGATCTCCTTCATCTCAGATGGGCTAACCTGCTAGGTATCAGCACTGTCATAATATCCGTCTCCCAGTCCAGCCAGCATCTTGACATAGGTTCCCGGCATATGGTGGGAGATAACGCACCTCGAAGCCTGCGCTCTTGGCCCACACGCTGTCGCCTGCAATGCTGACAATGGCGGCCTTGTCCAGGTGGCCGGTGCCCACCAAGCTATTCCCCCATCAGCAAGTATTCCATCTCGGCATCGCAGTCCCATAATATTTGCCGCCCAACGCATGTTATGGGGTCCGTTCATTCATTCTCGCATCGCGTGGTTCGGAGATAGGTACCTGGTGTCAACATATGCTATGCCACCAGTTAGCCAGCCGTCACTCACCGCGGGGTACTTCAACCCCACGGTTTCCCGCTTCCCCTCCATCGAACGAGGATCCAACATACCTTGCCACGACATCTTGGAATAGCTAACACGGTAGAGAACTGTGGGAGTGTAGAAAAGAAGGCGTTATTGCGAATGTTTTTGTGTTAGAGAAGTTGCAAAATTGCGAATGTTGAGACGGAGGGGGGGAGGGAGGCAGGGTGGGGGTTATGACGCTGGAGCTAAGCTGCCCGGGGCGGGAATCGGTAAGCGAGCGGGTTTCCATCATATCATTTTTATAGAGGGGTATATTTTTTATCAGCCGGCCGGAAACGGACTTCACAGATTTATAATTGACCCGAACATAACTAGTAAATACAGGATCATAATATTGAAGGCCATGCTACTGAGTATACAAGTTTATCTTCCAGGTCTTCACTTCCCCGTCCCCCAGTTCCACGAGTTTCTGTCCTGATCACGAAATCGCACCTCACGTGACACTTAATATATTCCAACAACCCTCCAAGGTCACATCCTTGTTGCCTGATACTCTTGAAACCGTAATCAACAATGCCACGCCTCTCTCCGAGCCTTCTCCTAGCCCCCAGATTCACAATCTCAAGGCCTCTCTTCTCCATCCCAAGGCACCCACGAACCCACCTCCCCACCCCATCCTACCTCCCAAACCGCGCCATGTCCACCTCTACCAGCTCCCTCCCACCCATCAACGTATCCTCCAACTCCGACCCCGAGATCATCACCACAGCCCTCCCCTCTCTTCTCGAACGCTGGACCTTAACCCCCACAAACGCGGGTCTGCAGCGTTCTTTCAGATTCAAGACTTTCAAGAAGACATGGGCCTTCATGGACGCCGTAGCTGCTGAGGCAGCACGGACAAGACATCACCCTGAGTGGTCTAATGTTTGTCCCCCCTTCCAATGCACGAGTCACGAAGCCAGTACTAACACCCCCAGGTCTACAACACAACTCTCATCCGCTGGACCACTCACCACCCCGCGGGCCTCTCAGAAGCCGACGTCCAAATGGCAGCATTCTGCGATTCCTGCGCCGCTGAACACGGGGAATTGCCCGCTGAGAAGCCTACTGCGGCTGTGGGCACTGATGGGACGACTTGTGGGGATCCGCTGGAGGCGCTGGCGGATGGGGTGGTGATTGAGGGGGGGGAGTGCTGTATTCCGAAGTCTGCGAGGAAGGGGGCGGAGA
>JPJW01001530.1:0-10498 GCA_000750755.1 Pseudogymnoascus sp. VKM F-4513 (FW-928)
GAGGAGGATGGCGGTTTGGAGTGGGGTGGTGTTGAGTATGGGGTTTGGGTTGATGAGGATGATGGGGTAGGGGAGGGGGAGGGAATGTACTGTGTGTACTCTATGGTGGAGGAAAGGGAGGAGAGAGGAGTGTACTGCCTGTACGACTATGATGGGCGGATGCTACTATGATGAGTGGATGGATGAAGAGAGTTTGTATAACAACGCCGGAGAGCGGGATTGGCATTGGGATTGGGATTGCATGGAGTTTACGGGCGCTTGGGGTTAAAGTTTCTAGAAGGACTCTAGAAGGGTTCTGTGGATGGGAATCTGAGTCTGCATATCACAGCGAAATGCCATGCGCTGCGGGACCCAGTCGATGCGCCAGATAATGCAGCTGGCAGCATAAGTTATGCACGGTCTATCAGTCAGCGTTCAGGGGAATGTATCGGGCAAGCAGTCAGACAGATCACCACCGGCTACCCCGACACGCCCAGGAAATACGAATGTGATACTGTCCGAGGGTATGAAAATCACAGTACTTGGGTATCAATTATGACGTCTGGTGTGTCTGTTCCCCATGCTCGTTCGCGGTGATCGCCTGTGGTCGATGGAGTGCTAGGTCTCACATCACCTGAAACGAGAGAAATTGCAGGGCTGGCAGTGGAATGAATCACTCTAACCGTGGCGGCGATGGACGGAGATGAGCTGTTAGTAGTATTGGGAGTCTCATGCGTACTTTTTGGAGTGGTACTGCTCAGTTAATTGATCATTTATTGCTTATTATTGATTTCTGAGATATTATTGATGTTGTTGAAGGCGGTGTGGTTGGTTTGTGGTTGTGAGAATTGGATCCAGATCAAGCCTTCTCCTGCATTCTTGCGGATTCTTATTGCTGCTCTTCACTGTAACCTAAGAGGCCAAAGAGGCTTGGTAATCGCTGTTAGCGGGCGAAGGAGAAGGAATTTGAAGGGTGGAGACCCTGTTTGCGGTACGAAGTGGTGCTTACGGTGCGGAGAAATGGCTAGCCCCCTACCTGCCCCCCCCCAATCCACTGTCGCTGTCGCTCCTTTCCCGTCTACAACTAGCGAATGCCTATGGACATACTAGGTACTTCACACACGCTGGCAAAATGGCTGTGCAGCTTGGTACCGTTCATGCCCTGTTCATGCCCTGTGAGGTTGGTGGCGGAAAGACCGTCTAGGCTCTAAATTTAGCGAATGAGCGAGCCACAAACCCCCGTGATTTCGTGCTATTCGTGCTAAATTGTCTCTGTGCGTGCACTGTTGCTGTTGGCTCGAGCGAGTTTCACGGTTTCAAGGTTTCCAGGTCTCAACTCGCCATTTCCGCGCATGATGCAAGTCTAAGACCCGAAGGGCTCATGACATGACGACTCACTCTCTCTTCTGAACTTGGATAAGCTACTTTGCTCGTCGCCGGCTCGTCACTGTTCATATCCTCTCATCGCTATTCTTGCATTCACGTTCTCTTCATTCATACAACACTCGCAGTAGTCTTACACCCCACCAGCTTCTTGCTCAGCCTTACGACTACGCCGCCATCCTCGTGGTCTATGACACAACGACCGACCTTGCGCCATTCCAACTACGCCTCTTTGCGTGATACACGCTCGACCCACCCGAGAACATCCCTTCGCTTTCTCTCGACAGCTCTGAAGCAAACCGCCGTACTGCCCGGTGACAAAGCGGTGCACGCTGCGCTTTCGACGCACACACGACACGTTCGACACCCAACGATACCCCCCGACCAATCCAAACAAGGCAACCATGAAAGAAATACCTGAACACCAAGACTCGCCCGACGACAGCATGAACCGGTCCGCATCACCGGTCGAAATGGTCGAAGACACCTCATTCGAAGACGCCGGGCCCTCCCACGAGGACAGCCAGAGCTCGCTCCCGCCACGCATCGCCGCGCGGTTCTACCGGCCCTCGTCCAGCCGCCGCAAGTCGTCCGCCGCGTCGTCACGCCGAAACTCCATATCCTCCATGCACTCACACCACTCACACGCCTCGAACCTCTCGCTGCACGGCGGGCCGCAGAGCAACCATGTCGCGCAGCACCTGCGCCGCGCGTCCATCATAGAGGACCGCCGGGCCCGACTCGCAGACCGCGCCGCACATGCTGAGAAAGTGCGGCTGCGGGCTGCGCTGGCGAAGGCGGCGCCGCGAAGCACGAATAACTCGGAAGAGCGTGCACTGGCGGCGCAGCAGGCGCGGGAGAAGAATCTAGCGGAGATTGTGGCCAGCTGCGCGGAGGAGGTTAAGAGAGCGAAGGGGATTGCGGAGAGCATGAAGGAGAAGCGCGAGGCGGAGGGGAAGAAGCTGAGGAGGCATATGGAGGAGAGGCTCGCGGAGGCGGAGCGGAGGAGGGAGGAGATCCTGAATAGGGGGCATGGGACTGGGCATGGGAAGCGTGGGAGGACTTCGAGCACGGCGAGGGATTCGTCGCCCCGCGCGAATAAGAGCCTCTCGCCGACCCCGGAATCCATGGAGCCTATATCTGAAGAGACGGCTGCCAGTCGTATCCAGAATTCGTGGAGGACGCACACTCGCTGGAAGGCTTTGAAGGAGTTTACTGAGCTTGGCTTGACAATCGAGAAGGCTCGGGATACTTCCTTTGAGGATGTCGTGACCCTGCTGGCTCAGGAGAAGGTCCTCCTAAGCACTGCTCAGATACTTCGGATATGTGGTCTGAAGGAAGGGGAGAGTGGGTCTGTCAACGAAATGACCGCAGTGCGGACATTTCTCAGTGCCTTCCTCATCCTCGGACATCCAACCCAGGTGCTGAGCAGTAAAGGAGGTAATGGGGAGCAAGAGCAGGTGGGAGCGGCCCCAAGCGCGCCAATGTGCCGTGATGACCTTGCTAATCCACAGTTACAGGAGCTTGTTGCGAAGGCCGGGGATCTATTGATATCCTTCGAGAACGTTATATCGCGCTTAACTGCCTTTAACAACTATACCCCCCCGCCCAGACAACTCGCTCCATTGTCGGAGTCGTATGCGACGTTTTACAATGCCTTCATTGCGTGGAAGGCACGCGACTCGAATACGCTGGTTGACATGATGGTCTTGCAGTTTGTTGAGCTCGATGCTATATGGGAGACTGTCAAGGACAGCACGGAGGAGGCTGTGACGGCTTCTTACCGTGATGGCATTCGAGCGAATCAGCTGAAACTCATGGTCAGAATCAAGAAGCTGGCAGGCCCAGTGAACGGCAAGCGTCTCATATCGAATGCCATCAAAGAGGCCCGGAAGGCCAGGGCAACCAAGCCGACTGGAGATTCTCGCCCGAGAGCAAGCGTGATCAGCTCGACTCCGGCGCCTGATCTTCAAGAGCTAGCTAAGTCAGAGCAGACGGTTGAGAAGCACCTCCAGACTATGACGCCGCCAGCCACGCCTACACGTGCCGCACCTGTAGCCGATGCCAATCACGCGGAGCGCCTCAGGACGGTGCAATCGCTGCTTCCTGATAACCGCAACGTTATCCATGAATTGGCGATCGATAAAGAGTATCGTATTGCTATGGAGGATTGCTTGGAGCAGCGCGGTGTAGTCAACCGCGCGATTTTTGACGCCATGCGCCGTGAGGTTGCCACTGGGAATAGTGATCCCTGGACACTTGCCATGGCAGAGAACATCAAGGGCAAGCTTCACAGGCTGTTGCAGCCTAACACGTCACTGCACAACCTGATAAGCGGGGTGTTGGATGTTGACGTTGTCCGACAGGAGCTCCGCGCTGGTAGCTTCTCATACGAGAAGTTCTTCTCGTTCATGAGCACCATCTTGCCCAAGCTCTGTGCGCCGATCCGCGACGAGGAGGTCAAGGACTTGGTGCAGAACAAGCTTCAAAATGGGGACTTGGTCACACGTCTCGAGGCGCTGATGCATTTCATCGACGTAATGCAGCTCGACTACGCAAACTACATGCTCTCCGAGTCCTCTCCGGAGCTCATCAAACATGCTATCCCGTACGAGCAAAAGCATTTTTCCGACGGCCTCGAGCAAGGTCTGCACACGCTGGAGTACACCGAAACCTGGTGGGTCGCCGCGCGCACCAAAGTCCTCGACGAGGCTGCCCGCCGTGATCCCGAAGGCATCAACCTCCCGCGCAGCCGCCCTACGCCAGAGAAGTTCTACTCCCAAATGCTCATTGATGTCTTCACCGACATCAGCGCCGAGGGCGGATCACATCTTCCCGAGACACTGCAACTGGACGTGCGCCGCATTAAGCGCGTGCGCGCGGATCTGCTGCGCATTCTGTGCGCGGGTGCAGTGCTCATCCAGGCGAAGAACCTGCTCAAGCGCGACGTGCGCAGTCAGTGGAAGACGGAAGCGTCGCGCATTCTCAGCGTGCTCGAGGGGGCCAAGTCGGCTGCCTCGGCTAAGGACGGTATTCAGGCGGCCCTCGAGTCTTGCAGGAGTATGCCGTCAGCGACCAAGGCGCATCTGCGCGAGCTGGTTGCTAGAGTGGCGGAGAATACCTACGAGCTTGGCTTGATGGAGACAGCGACGCTGCGGGAGCCGGTCATGAGACTGCTCCTGAAGAGACTACGTACACATATCCTCGCCCGTGTGTCGGCGACGACGGCGAGCGAGAAGGTGAAGGCTACGACGACTGCGAGTGAGGGGCTCGCGACGCTGGGGCTGCCGGAGTTCGTGGCGCCGATTGGAAAGATTGTGGAGGAGATTGCGAGGGTTGGGGCCGTGGATCGCGAGGCGCATGCGATGTGGTATGAGATTTTGGAGAAGAAGGCTGCGGCGGGGCAGGAGGGTCTGGTGGGTGGTTCGGTTTTGGCTTAGGTTTTGGGGGGTTGGGAGGCTTGGATTGGGGAGGATTTTGGGTGTTTTTTATTGTTTTGGGAATGGCATTGGATGGGTTAGGTTGGGTTGGGAAAGGTGGCGTTTGGGAAAGGGAGGGAGGCTGGTTTAGATTCCCCTGGGTTGTTTAAATTGTAACTATGGGTTTGGGTTTGGCACTTTGGAAGGGGGGTGTCGATAGCATTTTGTTGGATGGGTGGAGAGCATCTTAGAGAGTGGGCTTGTTAGAGGCACAGCGAGAAGCATACTGCAATATATTGCATCAGCGTTGCCAGTTGGCACTTCACGTTATTTTTTTGTTCAGATGGAAGGAATCTTTGTGCTATTGTTCTCATGGTGCAGATATGGTTCTTCTGAGGCGCTATAATTGATTAACCTTTCATACAAGGGTCCTGCAGATAAAGAAGCCTAAATTGCAAGAATTACGATCTCAGCCCGGCTCATAAATTTCATGATAATTCACTCAGGAACTATCATGAACAAGATCTGCCAAGGCGAGGCTGCAGATGTGGACCGTCCAGCACCCGCCCATTGGCCCGATCCGACAGAAGCTATGAAAAATAATTCACGTGACCCAGCGATTAGAGGAAATTTATTTCTCGCCAGCTGCAGCGATGATAATAAATCGCAACTCTGCCAGTGCTATCAAAACGTTCAACCTCACCTCTTGAACGTCCCCCACCACCGACACCAACCTGGCACCGACCAGCGCTACCCATTCTCTCACCACCCTCTCAATTCCCCCACAAACACCACACACAATGTCGACGAAGCGCAAGCTCCCCTCCAAACTCGCGGCCCCGGTCGTCAAGCCCGCGCGCACACCAAGCAAACAAATCCTCTCCGAAGCCCGCGCCGTCGTCACCGGCTCAGCGCTCGACCTCGACTCGCCCTCCGTCCAACTGAACGGCCAAAACAACCACCTCGACCTGACCCTCGATTCCTCCTCCGCCGCCTCCTCCGACGAAGATGAGGACGCCGACGAAGACCCGTCGAACTTCCACGCCCCCGCCGACGCAGACGCAGACGACATCTCCATGGGCGACGCCGCTGAGCCCAGCTTCGGCGACTTAGTCCTCGCGCACACCAGCGAGCCGATTGCTGTTACCTCCGATTTCCCCGCCGCTAAGACTGCGTCGTCTGCGCTTGCTGCGCCGTCGGGAGCGAGTCTGGGTGTTGCGCTGAGCCAGGCGCTGAAGACGTCCGATCACGCTTTACTGGAGAGCTGTTTGCAGACATCTGATCTGCCGACTATTCGGGCGACGATCCAGAGGCTCGCGGCACCGTTGGCATCGACGCTGTTGGGGCTGTTGGCGGGGAGGTTGCATAGACGGCCTGGGCGGGCGGGGAGTCTGATGGTTTGGATCCAGTGGACGCTGGTTACGCATGGGGGTTACTTGGCGACGCAGCCGCAGGTGGTGGGGAAGCTGGCCGAGCTGAATAGGGTTATTGAGGAGAGGGCGAGGGGGCTGCAGGGGCTGTTGGCGTTGAAGGGAAAGTTGGACTTGTTGGATGCGCAGATGCAGTTGAGGAAGAGTGTGAGGGAGGCGAGGTTGGGAGAGGAGGAGGAGGAGGATGAGGATGTGGTTTATGTGGAGGGTGAGGAGAGCGAGGCGGAGGTGGTGGAGGGGAAGAGCAAGAAGCTGAAGAGGAGTGAGGAGTTTGGGGACAGCGAGAGCGAGATGTCGGATGACGATATGCCTGATACCCTTGGCGACCGCATTATTGCGGACTCGGATGATGAGGAGGAGGATAGCGATGATGAGGGCGGTCTGCTGGACGATGAGGCCGAGGAGACGGATGACGATAGCGGAGATGACGAGGAGGAAGTGGACTTTGACGACGCCGACGAGGACGATGAGGACAGCGATGACGCCGCCGCCGCCGCAACGCCCGCTCGCTCATCAAAAATGGCAAAGCTCAACGGCATGTTCGGAAAGTCGAGATAAAACAATACAAAAGTCAAAATGTGGTTCTACATATGCGATTGCAGCTAGACGGCGGGCAAAGGGGGGTGCATCGGATACTGGGGAGTGTGTGCGAGAGCGCGAGAAGGGGGGCGGATCGGGAGGCGTAATGTTTTGCATGGGCCGGCGTTTCTGCACTCGTTTTTCTACGCCGTCCGATCAGGGTGGAGGGACGTTGTTCATATAGTTGAAAGGTGTGGCATTGCTGCATGGCATGTGTAGCGTTAGATGGGACTGGAATTAGGAATACGAAAGGCACTGTTTGCGGATAGAGTTCTTGTGTTTATTTGAAGTGCATTTATTGTGAAAACTGGCAATCAAGATAGTCTTGTATTAACGACAATTGCAGAGTTGGTAAACAGACAAAACAATATAATTCCAACCCCAAAACGCCACCCATTTCACCCACCGCTCTCCCTCGGAAAACTGCTGTGTACACCATCCCCCAATACCATCATAAGAACCGTTTCTGAGTCCTATGCCTCGGCGGAGTATAATGCGGTTTAAACCCCTTCGTCCGATCTTTCCCACTCCCCCCCTGCCCCACCGGCCTCAAACTACAAAATATGACCTGGCTCCCCTCCTCCTCCTTCCCCTCAAAAAAAGACCTAATAATCCTATCATCCGGGAAATCCTTCCCCTGCGGATCATCCCCCGCATAGTGTAGTCTCAGCTGCGACGGGAGGCGAAAGTCGGGATGCATATCCGCCTCGATGATCGCCTCCTTGAGTCGCTTGATGGTCATCTGATACCCGACTTTCATCGTCAGTTGTGGCTCCTTGCTGCGGATTAGTCGCATACGAACGGTTAGTGAGAAGGAGCGCAGGGCACCCCCGGGTCCAAACGCTTGGGGCGGCGGGACCATGGTGCGGAAACACTCGAGATGAGGTCTGCGCGAGCGCGTCGCAGGTCCATATCCTATGCTGGAGAGTGTGGTACTCATTGGGAGTTCTTTGATCGTGCCAGGCATGGCAAAAATGCATCGTATGGCGCGTCGGACACCCGTGCTATCATCATCGTTCATGACCTTCATGAGATCATTGAGCGTGGCGCCAATGGGGACGTCGAAGTATCGGGTCTGGATGAGGGCGTCGTCGGTGGGACCGGGTTGTGGCCCAGGCCAGATCCGCACGGGCATGGGGAAGCTCTTGTCTGTGGCTGGCGGCTTGGTGGCTTGCCCTGTACGATTGATATTAACTTTGTTAAGCCGTTTATCTAGCACAGAGATTTGTCGTGCGGGAGCAGCACCATTCCCCCGCGACCTCTTGGGAGCCGGCGCCACCGGTGGCGCCTGAGCTGTCCGTTTCCGCGGCCATGGAACATGGCCAGGAACACGGCCCTTGAAACCGCCCCTAACACCTTTCACAATCTTTTCCCAGTCTATCGCTTGGGGCTCCTTATCTGCCGGTGGATTTTTTGGTTCTCTGGGACGATCTCGGGTGAGGATTTGAACGGGCTTATCAAACTTCTTCCCGGGCCAGGGCTTGTTAATTTTGACGGGGTCCTTTTTTGGCAAATGCCGCTGTCCGTCACCTGCATCATTGTCCTTTGCCGCGGGAGGCGCCTTTTGCTGGTCATTGTTCGCAGGTGGATCCCGCCCCTTGGCTAGGCCAGCAGGCTGATTAACACCGGCAGCTGGATTTCGTCCCGCATAACGTTTATCCCTAGCAAACGCCTTCGCACGCTCAACCTGATCAAGCTGCTTCTCTCGCAATTCCACAACCGCCTGCATCTCCGGGATTATCCGCGGCCACTTGAGACTCGGCTGCCGTCCAAACCACCCATCCAACAGCAAGGAGCTGACGGGGTTAAGCTTCTCATCTCGCTTGGACGCCTCGGCTGCATGGGGATGATGGTGTCGTAGTCCCTCTCGTGTGCGCTTGAGCAATTCCACGCCGGTTGGTCGCTGGGCCGGGTCAAGGAATAGACACTCGGCGATGAGGCCGCGCAGGGTTCGGCTGCGCTCGTCGACGAGTTCGAGATGATCGCCTCCTATGGTGAGGAATGGCTTATTTGCTCCGGTGAGGGGTGTGATAATAGGTGGGTCGTTACTGACGATCTCGGTATTCATCATCATGATGCAGAACATGATGCACCCGACCTGATAGATATTCGTGCACGCTCCGTATCTTCGTCTAGCACGTATAATCAATCCTCTTTGTTCCTAATATGAGATCAGCCATGAGATCAGCCAATAATAAAGCAAAGCTATCTAGAAGGAAGAGAGAAAGATGTCCATACCGGCGCCCTAAAATTTTCAGTTCCATATTCTTCAAACGCATTCAAGATGCGATTATGATCCATGTGAGGCCCAGCCCGCCGTTCGTTGGGGAGACACTGGGAGAGTCCGAAGTCTGAGACTACAACCCGCTCATGCTCCTTATGCTCCCCATGCTCGTCACGATGCGTAATCAATGAATTATCAGGCTTGAGATCGAAATGCACGATCTCGCGCGCGTCCTGCCACGGTGACCTCCGGAGATGCTGGCGGTCCGAATCCACCTCATGCCCAAGCTCGAACATCACAATCGCCTTCGCGAGGCAGTGGAAGTATGCCCACATCTGATTTTCGTGGGCGAGGTCGTTATAATAACTACTCTCACTGACAAAATCGTGCAGGCTGCCCCCCTCACAGTACTCCATGAATATACGATGAACCTCCCTCCTCTTCTGGTCAACCACTACTTGATCCTGCCTCCCCACATCGCGATGGAGGCCTCCGTACAGTCGCGGGACATGCCTTGACCCCGTCTTGGTCAGCAATTCCATGATAATCGCCTCGGCGGCCAAACCATTGTTATGAATCGTGCTCGACTGCTTGACAACAATATCGCGAACCCGCGACTCCACCGATCCCTTCTTATAAGGCTGAGCCCCCCTATACTGCCAGTGGCCGGCAATCCCAAACCCGCCGGTCCCTAGGACTCGGATGGCCTTCCATCCATCAGGGAATCTCTTGTTCCACTTATCCGAGCCCTGCAGCCATATATCAGCGCGCGGATCACTGCGTCTGATCTGTACCTCCCTCGATGAGTGCCTCCAGCCACGACCGGGATTCCCGATTACGTTCCACTCGGGGGCGCTGACTTCGCGCTTGGCGATCGCCTGATAGTTTCTTGTGTTTATTGGAGTGGTTCCCCAGTCCCTGTGTAGCAATCCAGCCATGCCGAATGTCCTGACTCTCCAGACTTGGATACGATGTTAAATGTCTCGATGTATGAGGAGTCGCAAAGCTCGGTGGTCTGCTAGAAAGAACCAAGTTGTAAACACGCACAAGATGCCTCAAACTCGAAACGTGCCCCCAGAGTTGGATATGAAGTCGTTAGATAACTCGCCGTGTGAAAAGACACAAAGATCGCTGATCTACCAGAACTAACCAGGTCGTAAATATGTAAAAAATTCGTCCACCTCCAAATGAGTCTCAGAGAACTTTAATGCCATACAGACAATGAATCCGTCCGTCGACATTCCACGCAAAATCCTTTGTGCCTGCCCAGGGTATTCTTTCATCCGTGCTCGCCTCGCCGCAAACATCCTCCGCAACCGTCAGGGGAACAAAGACGGGTCGACTTGATAAAGAGAGCCTTTCACGGCCTTTTTCAACATCGCGACTTGAAGGCACAACAAGCAGCACACCGCGCCCATCCGGAGCAATCACGTGTCAATCCTCTCCTCTCCAGAACAGTCACCTCTGAACCACCTCTCCTCAAC